>PVJN01048912.1:0-15424 GCA_004026805.1 Lasiurus borealis
AGGATGCCCAGGACCAAACCAGAGAGGGTCGGACTGGCATCGCCAGCATCTGTCCACTATCCAGATACCACTGCTGACATGTACACATAAGGAAGTGTCTGACACTGAAACTGGGACTCAAAGCTATCGGACATTGAAATTGGGACTCAAACATATTTCTCTTGCTCTTGTGGGTTTATTTCTAGCCTACAGGGGCAAGGTATTTTTAAAGACAAGAATCAGGGGGTGGGGAGAAGCAGATGCAGGGGCAAAAAAGCAATGAACAGACTGTCCTGCTACAGTGGGAAACAGGGGAGGTTGTGGGGGAGGGGCCTGTAAGAGATCAACTGAAGGACTTTCTATGCATGTGTGTAGGCATAGCCAGTGGATACAAGGCAATGCGGGGGGCGCGGGGGGGGGGGGCAGCCGGGGAGAGACGAGTGAGGGCATGTACTGGGGAGTAGGGAGTGCAAAAGGGAACAAATAAAAATAAAATAAATTTAAAAAATCAAAGTATTTTAAAATATAAAATATCTATTCACTTAAAAAAACAAAACAAAATAAACAAAAACAAACAAAAAACCCCCACAAATCCCTACATCAGTGGTTCTCAACCTTCCTAATGCCGCGACCTTTAAGACAGTTCCTCATGTGGTGGTGACCCCTAACCATAAAATTATTTCCATTGCTACTTCATAACTGTAATTTTGCTACTGTTATGAACTGTAATGTAAATATCTGATATGCAGGATGTCTTTTCATTGTTACAAATTGAACATAATTAAAGCATAGGGATTAATCACAAAAACAATATGTAATTATATATTGTGAAATATTTATTTCTAATGACAAATAAATGAAATTTTGTCTTGAATCCTGGTATAGCATGGGTAACAGTCTTAATATAACAACAGTAAACTACATTGCTACACTTTGCTACACCGAGGAGCGGCGTGTTGGTTCCTAAGACCATGGGAAATAGGTGTTTTCCAATAGTCTTAGGCGACCCCTGTGAAAGGGTCGCTCGACCCCCAAAGGGGTCACGACCCACAGGTTGAGAACTGCTGCCCTAGAGGAAATCTACCTACCTATTCTCCTTGCCCATCAAGAAATATGAGGTGTTAAAGATCATGCCTGTGCAAAAGCAGACAGGTGCTGGCCAGAGGACCTGGTTCAAGGCCTTTGTCGCCATTGGGGACTACAATGGACATGTTGGTCTGGGTGTTAAGTGCTCAAAGGAAGTAGCCACTGCCATCCGTGGAGCCATTATCCTGGCCAAGCTCTCTATTGTGCCCGTGCAGCGAGGCTACTGGGGAAACAAGATGGGCTAGCCCCACACGGCTCCTTGCAAGGTGACTGGCCGCTGTGGCTCGGTACTGGTGCATCTCATCCTTGCCCCCAGGGGTACCGGCATTGTCTCAGCCCCTGTGCCTAAGGAATTGCTGATGATGGCTGGTGTTGATGACTGCTACACCTCGGCCAGGGGCTGCACTGCCACCCCGGGCAACTTTGCCAAGGCCACCTTTGATGCCATCTCCAAGACCTACAGTTATCTCACCCCGGATCTCTGGAAAGAGAGTGTGTTCATCAAGTCTCCCTGTCAGGAATTCACTGACCATCTTGTAAAGACCCACACGGGAGTTTCTGTGCAGAGGACCCAGGCTCCAGCTGTGGCCACCACATGATTTTATACAAGAAAAATAAAGCAATTTAAGCCTGAGAGAGAGAGAGAGAGAACCCATATAAAGGAGCCCAACAGAAATTCTGGAACTGAAGAATTTAATGAATGAGATGGAGAATCCAAAAGAGCCTCTGTAGTAGAGTAGAGCAGATGGAAGAGAAAATAAGTGATATAGAGAAAAACAATTTTGAAGTAACACAGTGAGAAAAGAACAAAGAAAATAAAAATGAGCCCAGAAAGCTTGCATAACCCATGGGATTCAATCTAAAAAAACAAATCTTGGAACCATCAGGATTCCAGAAGAAGATGAAGAGGAAGCAGAACATTTATTTAAAGACCAGAGGCTTGGTGCATGGATTCATGCACCAGTGGGGTCCCTTGGTGTGGCCTGAGGGGATCAGGCTGAAACGGCAGTGCAATGCCACCTGCCCCACCTGCCTGCCGTTCTCGCTCTTCCTGGCCCTGTGCCTGCTGCAGGCTTGCACCCAGTCAGTCCCGATGGGCAGAGGCTGGAGCCACCCCAGCAGCAGCGCTCGCCAGCCGTGAGCCCTGGCTCTGGCTCCCACTGGTCAGCTGGACAGTGCTTCTGCTGTGGGAGCACACTGACCACCAGAGGGCAGCTCCTGCATTGTACGTCTGCCCCCCTGGTGGTCAGTGCACATCATAGCAATCAGTCATTAGGTCGTTCAGTTACTTAGGCTTTTTAACTTCTTTATTATTATTTTTTTGATTTGATAAATCTTTATTATTCAGATTATTACAATAGTTCCATTTCCCCCCCCTCCCCTATATCTCCCCTCTATCTGGTTCCCACCCCACCCTCTACCCTTACCTCCCCCACCATTGTCCTCATCCAAAGGTATATTATTTTTGTCCAGTCTCTCCCTGCACCCCACCTCACCTCTTTCCCCCTGAGAATTATCAGTCTACTCCCTTTCTATGCCCTGATTTCTATTATATTCACCAGTTTATTCTGTTCATCAGATTTTTAAAAAATATATTTTATTGATTTTTCACAGAGAGGAAGAGAGAGGGACAAAGAGTTAGAAACATCGATGAGAGAGAGACATCGATCAGCTGCCTCCTGCACGCCCCCTACTGGGGATGTGCCTGCAATTGAGGTACATGCTCTTGACTGGAATAAAATCTGGGACCCTTCAGTCTGCAGGCTGACATTCTATCCCCTGAGCCAAACTGGTTTTGGCTGTTCATCAGATTTTTAATTCACTTGATTTTTAGATTCACTTGATGTATCTGTTGTTCATAATTTTTACCTTTACCGTTTTCTTCTTTCTCTTCTTTAAGAATATGTTTCAGCATTTCATATAATACTGGTTTGGTGTTGGTGAACTCTTTTAGTTTTTTCTTATCTGTGAAGCTCTTTATCTGCCCTTCAATTCTGAATGATAGCTTTGCTGGATAGAATAATCTTGGTTGTAGGTCTTGCTATTCATGACGTTGAATATTTCTTGCCACTCCCGTCTGGCCTGCATAGTTTCTGTTGAGAAATCAGCTGATAGTCGAATAAGGGCTACCCTGTAGGTAATTAACTGTTTTTCTCTTGCTGCTTTTAATATTCTCTCTTTGTCTTTTGCTCTTGGTATGTTAATTATGATGTGTCTTGGTGTGGTCCTCTTTGGATTCCTTTTGTTTGGGGTTCTGTGTGCTGCCTGGACTTGTAAGTCTATTTCTTTCACCAGGTGGGGGAAGTTTTTCAGTCATTATTTCTTCAAATAGGTTTTCAGTATTTTGCTCTCTCTCTTCTTCTGGCACCCCCATAATTCTGATGTTGGTACTTTTGAAGTTGTTCCAGAGGCTCCTTACACTATATTCACATTTTTGGATTCTTTTTTCTTTATGCTTTTCCAATGGAGTGTTTTTTGCTTCTTTGTATTTCAAATCTTTGACTTGATTCTTATGTTCCTCTAGTCTGCTGTAAGGTCTCTGTATAATATTTTTTATTTCAGTCAGTGTATGTTTAATTTCTAGTTGGTTCTTTTTCATCTCCTCTTGGGTCTCTCTAAATTTATCCTGTTTTTTTTTCTAGGAAATTCTTAAAAAACCTTATAACCGTGGTTTTAAACTCTATATCCAGTTGTTTGTTTTCCTCCATTTCTTTCGTTTGTAATCTGTTCTTTAGTCTCCACATCTTTTGCTGCTTCCCTGAGTTGGTAGAGTAGCTTTCTGTGCTTGCTGTCCTATGTGGCCCAGTAGCTCTGCCTCCCCAGTTACCTGAGGTGGACACTCTTGGTGCACCCCTTTGTGAACTGTGTGTTCAGTCTTGCTGTAGTTAATTCTTGATTGTTGTTGGTATCACTTGGGGGGATTGACCTCCAAGCCAATTGGCTGTGTCTGCGCATGTGGGCTCCATACCTCTGCCTTTCGCGTGCACGTGAGCTTCCGGAACTCTGCCTTTCCGGTACCCTGAGTTTCTGTGCGCTCTAGGGACCCGTGTGAGTCTGGGTCCCCAGGGTCTTGCCCGAAACTGGGGTTCAGTGCAGTTAGACCTGGATTTCAGTACTGTTGTGAGATTCTGTTTTCCTCCCGCTAGAGGAAGCCAGTCACAATCAGCAGTCAGTGCTCTGTGTGTGCACTTTTGCATGAAATTTCGTGAGCCTTCAGACTTCTGTCTTTCGTGGCTCCCCTAAGTTGCTGTGCATTTCTTCCTTTTCACAACAGTCCAGACTCCCCCTAAAAGTCTCTCCTGGAGCTGGGGTTCAGTGCAGTTGAGATTTTCTGTCTCCTTCCCACTAGAGGAAGCCAGCCAGACCCTCCTCCACCCATCCTCTCCATGAGCATGTCTCTGTACCTCAGCTTTTCACAGCTCCTCTGGGTCTTCCTGAGTCACTCTCTTTGCTTCTAGTTGTAGAATTTTCACTCAGCCAGCTTTTGTAGTTCTCGATGGTGTCCGTTCTGTCTTTTAGCTGTAATTTGATATTGTTGTGTGAGGCAGCAGTTTAGGTGTTCACCTATGCCGCCATCTTGGTTTCTCCCAGTTAGACTTTTTTATATATAGATATTCTTGGCAATATTGAATATTGCCAAGTCTGGGGAAAGACTTGGACATCTGTGTTCAAGTTTCTAATAGAGCACTCTATTATGTCAGTGCCAAAAAAACTTTTAAAAACACATTATAACAAAACTATCAAACATCAAAGATAAAGACAAAATACTAAAGAAAACCAGGGGGGGTGGTGGGAAATAAGTGTGACCTGCAAAAGACCCTCCATTAGGCTATTGGCAAATTTCTTAGCAGAAACTCTACAGGCCAAAAGAGAATGACATGACATATCCAAGAGCTGAAGTATAAAAAAATGCTTCAAGAACACTCGGTCTGGCAAAGTTATCCTTCAGATATAAAAGAAAAATAGAACCTTCCAGAGAAACAAAGCTGAGGAAGCCCATCACCACTAGACTTACCTTGAAAGTAACACTGAAAGGCGACCTCAACACATGTACAACAGGAAATGAGATAGGGTGATGTCCGCCTGGTAGCAGAATGAGTCCTTCCTTTCCCTCTCCCCTTTGATCAACAACTAGTGGGACATCCATTACTGAACAAAAGTGTCTCTTCACGTGCCACCAAGACACCCGGGAGTTTCCTAACCATCTCTCCATCTGAACGTGAGTGGGCAGGACGCAGTGGGAGCTGCAGATCTAAGGCAATCTGGGAGCCTGCCCCCTGCATGGCCCCCCTCTCCCATGATTGGAAAATGCAAAACTGGATGGCTATCTGTGAGCCAAAAAGGAATTTATGGAGGCCCAGACTGCCTGGTGGGAGAATCTGGCATGCCATCAAAGTGGATGGAAAGGACTTTGGAAGCAGAAGAGAGGAAGGAGCTTGTCCAAGTGGTTGCTCCTCAGGACAACCCTGGAAGGTGCTGGACTTTGCTGGCATGTGGAATGATCTTTCTGGCAGAGGAGGTGGAAAGAGCCAACCTTTCCTACAGAGGAGGTGGCGAGCAGAAGTGGTGAGCGACTGCCCCGCTGCTCCAAGTGCATGTCTTGCCATTAGAGGACTATTTCTCTCCAGCAGCTCCCAGATTTCTGAGGAGGAACCTCCTTGACTGGGGGAGGGACGAGGGAAGGGAAGGAGGCAACAGAATATGGAAGGGCATTAAAGAAACATTTTCTGCTGCCTTCTTTGGGACTTCAGAAGGAAGCCCACCCACAGCCCCATGGGTGTGTTCTACCTGAGGACCCTTCTATTCCCTCTCCTGTTTTAGGATGATGTGTTAAACATTTAACTACAGTGTAGAGGATAAAGAAAAAGAGTATTAAAAAGAACTATAGCTGCTATAATTTGTTAACAAATTCACAGCATGAGACATCAAAAATATAAAGGGGAGAAGTAAAAGTGTGGAGCTTTTCTAAGCAAACCAAGATAAGTTGCTGTCAGCATGAAACAGATGGTTTTTATTTAGGAGATCTATTATACAAGTTTCAGAGTAAACACAAATTAAAAACCTAGAGTAAATTTATAAAGCATTAAAAATAAGGGAAACAGAAATTACCACTATGGAAAACCACAAATTAAAAAAAATTAGAGGCAGGAACAGAGGAAAAATAAGCAATGGAGACACAAAACAACAAGAAGGCAAATGGTAAAATGGTAAAATGTCAGTATTACATATCAATGCTTACGCTAAATGTAAATGGATTGAATTCACCAACAAAAAGGCACAGAATTTCTGGATGAATAAAAAAACAAGACCCAACTATACATGCTGCCTACAGGTGACTCATTTCCACTCTAAAGACACACACTTGGGCTCACAGGGAAAGGATGGAAGAAGATATACTATGCAAGTGGAAACCAGAAGACATCTGGAGCAGCCAAACTTAGACAAAATAGATTTCAAGCCCAAAAAGCAGTAATGAGATAAGGCTATTATATAATGACTAGTGGCCTGGTGCACAAAATTCATGCATGGCAGGAGGGGAGGGTGGAGTGGGGGTGTCCCTCAGCCCGGCGTGCACCATTTCCAATCTGGAACCCTTCGAAGGATGGTCTATTGCTGGTTTACAGGGATCAGGCCTAAACTGGCAGTTGGACATCCCTCTTGCAATGCGGGATTGCTGGCTCCTAACCGCTGACCTGCCTGTCTGCCTGATTGCCCCTAACCACTTTGCCTGCTGGCTTGCCCACCCCTAACTACCAGGCAGAAAATCAACAAGGAAACCATATTTTAGAACACATGGACTCAACAGACTTGTATAAAACATTTCATCCAACAATAGCAGAATGTACGTTCTTCTCAGGTACACAGGGAATATTCTCTAGGATAGAACATATCATAGGACACAAAACAGGTCTTGCAGATTTAACAAGATAGAAATTATATCTTTTCTGAACACAATTGAATAAAACTAGAAATTGAAAACAGACTCATAGATTCAGATTTTGGTGGTTTTCAGATGGGAGAGGGAGTTAGGAGGGGTGAGTGAAAAAGGTGAAGGGACTAAGAAGTACAAATTGGTAGTTACAGAATAGTGGCAGGGAATAATATTATAATAACCATGTATGGTGTCAGATGGGCACTAGATTTAATGGGGTGATCACTTCATAATATATATAAGTGTTAAATCTTAAACTAATTAGATTAGTTGTACAGATGAAACTAAAATAATATTGCATGTCAACTGTAAGGGAAATATAAAAGATTATTTAAAAAGTATAAAAAAATTGAACTCATGGAAACAGAGTAAAATGGTAGTTACCAGGAGCTGCAGGGAAGATGTTGGTCAAAAAGTACATACTGACTGTTGGAAAATGAAGAAGTTCTGGAGATCTTATGCATAGCCTTATGATTATAATCAACAACACTGTATTACATATTAAGAAACTATATCCTAAATGTTCTCACCACATACACACAATATAACTATGTGACATGATGCAGATGTTAGCTATGATAATAATTATATTGCAATACATAAATATACCAGATCAACATATTGTATCTCTTAAACTTACACAATTATTCTATGTCAGTTATACAGTTAACTAGAGGCCTGGTGCATGAAAATTATGCATGGGGGTTCCCTCAGCCCTACCTGCACCTTCTCCAATCAGGGACCCCTCAGGGGATATCCAATTGCCAGTTTAGGCCTGATTCTGGAGATGATACCTAAACTGGCAGTCAGACATCCTGCTCACAATCTAGGACCACTGGCTCCTAACTGCTCACCTACCTGCCTGTCTTATTGCCCTGAACTGTCCCCCCCTGCTGGCCTGGTCACCCCCAACTGCTCCCCCTGCCAGCCTAGTTGCCCCCAACTACCCCCACCTTGCCAGCCTGGTTGCCCCTAACTGTCCCTCCCCCTGCTGGCCTGGTCATCCCTTACTAACCCCTCTGCCGGCCTGGTCACCCCACGCAGTCTGTTCGGTTGCTATGGTCACTTAGCCTTTTATATAGAGATATTACTCTATGTCAGTTATACAGTTAATTACTCTATGCCAGTAATTAAAATTTTGCTGGGTTAGTGGAACAGCACGGCACAGCACAGCATGATGGTGGCCTGCAAAGGCTCCACAGCTAGACTGCCATGGTGCAAACCCACCTTTAACCCTTAACAGATTTCATGCAAATTACTCAACTCTCTGAGCTTCCTTCATCTGCTGGAGAAGGAGCAAATAAAAGCATAACATAAAGGGTGCTATGTGGCTTAAAGGGATTAACATATGCAAAGTTCTTAAAATAGTAATTAAGCAGATTAGAAGAGCTTAATACATTAGTTGCTCTTGGAGGAGAGCATCTGAGGCGTACCTTTTTTTGATTTAATAAATCTTTATTGTTCAGATTATTACAATTGTTCATCTTTTTTCTCCCCATAGTTCCCCTTCACCCAGCTCCAACACCTCCCTCTCTCCTTACCTCCTCTCCACCGATTGTCCTTATCCATAGGTATACAATTTTTTTAATTCTCTCCCTGCACCCTCCCTCACCACTTTCCCCCTGAGAATTGTCAGTCCACTCTCTTTCTATGCCCCTGCTTCTATTATATTCACAAGTTTATTCTGTTCATCAGATTTTTAATTCACTTGATTTTTAGATTCACTTGTTGATAGATATGTATTTGTTGTTCATAATTTTTTATCTTTTACCTTTTTCTTCTTCCTCTTCCAAAAGAGTACCTTTCAGCATTTCACATAATATTGGTTTGAAGTTGATGAACTCCTTTAGCTTTTTCTGATCTGTGAAGCTTTTTATCTGCCCTTCAATTCTGAATGATAGCTTTGCTGGATAGAGTATTCTTGGTTGTAGGTTCTTGCTATTCATCATGTTGAATATTTCTTGCCATTCCCATCTGGCCGGCATTGTTTCTGTTGAATAATCAGCTGAGAATCATATGGGTGCTCCCTTGTAGGTAATGAACTGTTTTTCTCTTGCTGCTTTTAATATTCTCTCTTTGTCTTTTGCTCTTGGTATTTTAATTATGATGTGTATTGGTGTGGTCCTCTTTGGATTCCTTTTATATGGGTTTTGTGTGCTTCCTGGACTTGTAACTCTATCTCTTTTACCAGATGTGGGAAGTTTTCAGTCATTATTTCTTTAAATAGGTTTTCAGTATCTTGCTCTCTCTCTTCGGGCACCCCCACAATTCTGATGTTGGTACGTTTGAAGCTGTCCCAGAGGCTCCTTACATTATCTTCACATTTTTGGATTCTTTTCTCTTCTTGCTTTTTTAGTTGAGTGTTTTCTGCTTCTTTATATTTCAAATTTTTGACTTGATTATTGCCTTTTGCTAGTCTGCTGTTAGGTCTCTGTATAATATATATATTTTTTCAGACAGTGTATGTTTAATTTCTATTTGGTCCTTTATCATCTCTAGTTGGATCTTTTGCATTTCTAGTTGGTTCTTTTGCATCTCCTCTTGGGACTTGATAAATTTATCCATCTTTTCTAGCACATTCTTGAAAAACCTTATAACCGTGGTTTTGAACTCTATACCCAGTCATTTTTTTTCCTCCATTTTTTTTGTTTGTGATCCCTTCCCTTGTCTCTGCATTTTCACTATGCTGGGAGAACTTCTGTGTTGGATTCAGCCTTATGATACTAGACTTGAAAAACCACAAAAGCCTCTCTTGAGCTTGGGATGGGTACAGTCTCAGGGCTTAAGGGACCGCTTTGCCTTCCAGTCGGCCCTGCCCTCCACGGCCCCTGAGTCTCACGTGACAGGGTAGTCGCTGGAGCTGTCCCTGTGCATGCACGTGTGCTCTCTTGCAGTACCTCTAGACTGCTGCCCCTCTGGCTGCCCTGCGCTACGGGACCACACGAGTCTGGGTCCCCAGGGTTTTGCCCGAAACTGGGGTTCAGTGAAGTTAGAAGTGGCACTGTTGGAAGGGTCTGTCTCCTGCCCACTCCTGAAAGCCAGCAGCACAATCATTAGTCTGTCCTCTGCGGCGCAGTGCCGTGCGTGCCACCAGACCTCTGATCTTTTGCGACTCCCCTAAATTTCCGTGCACCTCTCCCTTTTCACAGTCCAAACTCCCCCCGTATGAGTTTTGGCTGGATCTGGGGTTTAGTGTTGTAGGATAAGGGGTTCAATGCCTTTGAGAGTCTCCGTTTCCTCCCTGCCAGAGAAAACCAGCCAGGTACTCCAGCACCCGCTCTCTCCATGTCCACATCTCCGTACCTCAGCTTTTTGCAGCTCCTCTGGGTCTCGGTGAGCCTCTCTCTTTCTCTCTAGTTGTAGAATTTCCACTCAGCCAGCTTTCCTGTGGTTCTGGATGATGTCCGTTCTGTCTTTTAGTTGTAGTTTTGAAATAGTTGTGTGAGGCAACAGTGTAAGTGTTCACCTATGCCGCCATCTTGGTTTCTCTCTGAGACATACCTTTTAATACTAAGTGACTCCAATCACTTATTAAAATCTGACTAATATGACCACTCATAAACAATTAGGAAAAAAGTAGACAGATGTGGGTCTGACAGATGGGGGTGCCATGACCTCCACAGGCTAACATAATGTGATGTCCTGGGCTCTGAAGGCAGTGAGTAGCTGGGGAAATAAAAGAGAAGAAGATAGGAAAACTCATTTTACTGCATAAAAATCCAAAGGGATTTTTCAAATGCAATATAGGCCTGTCTGGAAATGATGGTCCTTAGTAAGTCACCCCAAAGATCATGATCTTTTTCTAAAAGGAGACCAGAAAAAGAGGCTATTGAGAAACTCAGAGAAATGTTCTAAAGCAAAAATAACATTTAAGAATGTTAGACAAATCTTGCCTCTAAAGAAAACCTTCTTTATAAATAACAATTGTTCTTTCCCAAAGCATCTTTTCCATTGAAATAGCGGGCACATGAAAGAGAACATAATCTTCTGGGTAAAAATATTCCTCCCCACCCCACATCTCTCTTATTTGGGAGTGAGTGGGAAGGCCTATTCTGAAAGAAAAACCAAAATTAAAAACATACCCACTTCCCTTCTTAAATGCACAAATCTACCCAAACAGGCAGAATTACAGTGGCCCCTATTTTACTACATTCTCATGACTTGGTAGAAGTGTTAAGCAAAAAAAGAAAGGAAACCCTACATCTTGTTATACAAAAATATGGCATGGTTTACATTAGCTATGATACAATTTCTGAATGAAGAATCAATAGCTTACTTTGACATTCCCCTTTTCAATTACTATATCCCTTAGTTACATGTTTCATTAAACACATCTCCAACCAAGAGGTGTGTGTGTGTGTGTGTGTGTGAGTGTGTGTATACTTTGGGCTGCACCTACCTTTTCCTTTGAGAAGCACATCCTGGAATGCCAAGGAGCTATCCTGCTACTGATTTTTCACAAGCATCAGGCCATTTAAAAAAAAATAAATTGACATTGTAGGGTGTTTGTGATTAGTTCCCAAATTGAGTTGGATTAAGGATCAGGCCGGTCCCCTAAAACCTTAATCTAATCTGTGATATACTTTTAAAAATCATTAGAAATACGTTAAAAATAAAGAAAACTACATTTACCCAAACTCTCCTCAGGGGAAGGAATATGTAATTGGAAGAGATAATTCGACAATAGGGAGGAAAGAGAAAGTTGAGGGTGAATGATAAAAACCTCAAGGGCAAACCTCTCCCAGGATGGTGGTCTGGGCCATTTGAGGGGGTTTCATTGTGCTATGCAGGACTGGGCCAGAGGCCAGAGCTTCACTGCCACTCCACAGAGCAGCTGCTTAGAGCAGAGACTGAGCCACCTCCAGACCTCTCCTTTTCCACCTTTCTCTCAGGTCTGTCTTTTAATAAATATTCAATAAACATTTGAAGGACTAAATTATTAGCTTGTTCAGACACCTGCACCTCCACCTGTCCTAAGACATCTCCTTCAAAGGATGTAGTAAGATGTCCCAAAGTTCCCAAATATTAGTAAATTAATAAATTTACTAATTAGAATAAAAATGTGTGGTCTTTCACAGCACTTTTAGGAGAAGGGAGAAAATGATGAAATTTGGCAAGCCATAGCAACCCACTGGGAAGTGGGTTGGGTAAGAATACAAGTTGACTTTCTACACTTGAACAATAGAATGAAATCTTTGCCTCCCATACATCTGTTTTCTAGAGCATTTGGATGTCTCCTTCTACACCGTGGAATGCCAGCCTCCCAGACAAGCACTCCTCAGAGAACTCAGCCATGAATTAATGTTGAGCCAGCCTTCCCAATGGCTTCCTTGACACATCAGTATGTTAGAGAGGTGGCAACCTTTGCATTCCCTACCCATTCCTAAACACTAACCTTTTCCTTTGTAGTAAAATGTACAATATCTGGAAGCAACACATGAAGTCTATTGAATTTGATTATGGAAAGTTTGGAAAAAAATATCAAAAGGTTTTAAAACACATGGTCAAATAGGATCATAGTCACTGTCAAAAAATACTTAGTTATCCACTTAACCCAGTGACAAAGTCTTTACAGGTAAATATAGAGAGTTAAATAGTTGTTAGTAAAATTGAGCTCTTTTAAAAAAAATCCTCACCCTCCATTGATTTTTAGAGAGAAACACTGATGTGAGAGAAACACATTGATCAGTTGCCTCCTGCATACCCCTGACCAGGGCCAGGACCAGAATCGAACCCGGGACTCTTCAGTCCACAGGCCAGCTCTATCCACTGAGCCAAACCGGCTAGGGCAAACTTAGCTCTTTTAATGTTTGAAGACTAACTTTTAAGCAAATCAAAGATCCCATGAAGACAGCATGAAGCACAGTTGGTAAGATACAATATTTTTGTTTTCTAGGAAGATTAGTTTAAAAGGTAAAAGATAAAGACAAACGTTTTACAATCCATTATCAAAAGCAGATCAAAGTCCAAAAACACTGTTATTTTACCAGAGAAAAGAAAATTAAGTTTTAGTTTTACATAAGAGCACTATTGGTATAAAAGCTTATTTTTAATTCACTCGATCTTGTCTAGCTTGATCACACATAACATTTCTTCTGAAGATTGTGAAATGTTAGCCTTGTCCAGGAAGATAGCACCTTTATCTCCCAGTTCTGTGGGAGTGTAGGAATCTAACTTTGATGGATACCTTGATCCAAGCTGGGAAACTATACCTCCTGTCCTATGAGAAATTTGTTTTTTTTCTCTGGCTAGAGCCAATTAGCTAACACAGATGGTCATCCCAGTAAGCGGGTGAGTTGGAGAAGAGGTACCAGTCCTCTTGTTTGAGAGCTAGTTACTGCTTATCTTGAAAACACGTGTAACAGGGTGCATCTTCTTTGTTATATAAAAGGGTAAGGTTTCTTTCTGCCTTTACAATCTCTTAGCAGATTGCCTGTGATTCAGCCCAACTCTCCCTCCTTTCTCCAAAATACCCATAAACAAAACATTCAATATTACATTTTTCTCAGTCAAAATGCAATCCTAATTTCAAGAAGGGCCCACTTGACTTGTGGCACGCTGACAAACTAGCTCTCGGCATGACATTGGAAGTAATTGCTGTGCTGGTGTGAAGAGTCGGGTAACCCCAAAGCCATGTTTATAATCAGTTAAATGAAGAGCCAGAGGAACATCGTATGCTCTGTGGAGCTGCATAGAATACTCTAACGCAGAATGAAAGCCTTAGAGACACTTATCTTTACCAAATATCTCAGCCTCGGTCTCACTGAGTTAGTAGGGTATCCCTTTCATGGCTAATATGAGCATCGGTGGAGAGCTTTCTAGAAACGACTTGAAATTATTTGTTTCTAGTGCCTTCCTGCCATTGGCAACCAAACATCTGACACCTGCAGTTCATTGTTATAATTTTCAAAACTATAAATACGATGGTACTTATTTATTGTCACCTTCTGAAATTTATAGGAAGAAACAGGTAAAGGGCCTGCTTAACAGCAAGACCCAACAAGCACTGCTCCGATCTGTAATGTGTCCCTGAAGCAATGTCAAAGGGGGAGACATATGTTCAGTCTGGGTGACACTCTTCCAAGAAGGGTGAGGCGAGAATCCAGAAAGGTACTTAACCTCTGTTTCTTCCCCTTTTAGTATAATCATGCCACATGTGGAGTAATGTTCATACAGCAACATATGCAAACATTAATTATAAGCCAGATGTATGGGAATAATAGCTTAATTGGAGCTAACTATTTGCATGTGATTAAACCTCCACAAAGCAAACATGACATATCTGGCATGACAACAACATCATTGGCTGATGCAAGAACACAAGACTGGTCTTCCCAAATAAAGCTGACAGGTATGCAGTGGGTAAGCTTGGGCCCTCAACTAAGGATCATTAATCTGGAGTCTATGAGTCCTAGGATTACCTATGGATCATCATCAGGAAATCTATGGATGTTATTTGAAGGAGCAGGCCCATGGTTTCATCAGCTTATTAAGCAAACTGAGACACAACAAAACCTGAAAATCATTTACTAGGTGTCATACAGAAACAGTAGGTGACTTACTCCCTGCAGTGATTCGAATGTCATTGTATTAATCTGAGTTCTCCACTCCAGAGAAACTAAACTGATAGGAGTATAGATATAAATATCAAGAGGCTTGTTATGAGAGAATTGGCTCATATGATTACAGAGCCTGAGAAGTCCCAAGCTCTGTAGTCTGAGAAGCCGGACACCCAGGAGAGCTGATAGTACAGACCTAGTTCGAGTCCAAAGGTCTGAGAACCAGGCTAGGAAATGGCAACAATTTCAGTTTGAGCCAAAAGCAGAAGAGTGATGTCCCAGCTCAAATAAGAGAAAATTCTCTCTCTCCTGTTTTATTTTCAAGCCTGCAATGGTTTGGGTGAGGCCCACTCACACTGGGGAGAGCTTTTCTCAGTCCACCAATTCAAACGTTAATCTCTTCCGGAAACACCCTCACAGACACACCCAGAATAATGTATAATCAAATATCTGGGGACCCCTTGACCCAGTCAAGTTGAAATTAACCATCACGAGTCCATCCCGTGTCAACTAGGCAGGTATGTCTATCTCCTGAGACCACACTTAATCCCAAATAATGATAATAGCAAAGCCATAATCCTACCTGACATAAATAAAACTATCATGCCTGCAAAATAAAAAGAAATGTCAACTTTCCTAGAAAAGAAGATAAAGTCCTTGAGTGATGTTTACTCTTCTCCTTAATATCCCATAACTTAAATACGATGATATAAAACAAACTATCTATACTAATAAAAAGATAATATGCTAATTAGATCAGGAGACCTTCCAGGAGACCTTCTGGACATCCTTCTGGACAAAGCCATGGTGGTGGGGCCGAGGCAGAGGCAGTTAGGGATGATCAAGCCCGGGATGGGGGGAGGAGGAC
>PVJN01048913.1:0-15424 GCA_004026805.1 Lasiurus borealis
CGCGGAGCCCCGGACGCGGCCGCTGTGACGCGCAGCTCTAAGGGCACGAAGCTCGACGTGTCGGCCGTAGGCAGCGAGCACCAGAAGCGCACCGCTCCGCGGGCGGCGGGCGCCTGGTGCAGGCGGCACGGCTTCCGCTCCTCACCCCTGAGGGAGGGGGGACCCGGGAGAGAAGGGAGCGGGTTGGGCGCGTAGACCCGGCCAGGTTCGTTTCGGTCATTACCGCGAGGGGGCGTCCCAGAGCCAGGTACGCGGCACCTCGGCCCTGGGGGCGAGGTTGCTGTCCCAGCCCGGGGTCCGGGCGCGCTCCCCCGGCAAGCAGCGGAGCGTTCCAGCCCCGGCCGCTAGGGGGCGTGTCGGGGCTGGCGCCGCGGGCTCCCCGGCCGCAGCGGAGGTACCCGCCCCGCCACCCCGGGGGCGGTCCGCCGGCCCGTCGGACTCACTCGAGCTGGTAGGAGAAGCTGTAGTTGTCGGGGCTGACCCCCGCGCCGGCCGCCTCCTCCCAGAAACACACCAAGTCCTCCAGCCGCTCGGTGAAGCACAGCAGCTCCGTGTGCCCGTGAGCCACCAGCAGGGCCGCTGGGGTGGGGGGGGCAGGGGAAGGGTCAGGCGCGCCGAGCCCCGTTTTCGGACCACAGCGCCTCCCACCCCACACCCCCCCTTTCCCGGTGCCTGTGCGGACCGATAAGACCAAAGCCCCACCCAGCTCTCCACCCCGGCCGGGCCCCGGAGGGGGACGCAGAGGCGGTGCCTCCCAGCTCCCAGCCCGGCTCACTTGCCTGCTGGTGCCCCTCACAGAGCCATGCCTCCCGCCACCCGCTGGGCTGGGCGCAGCGTAGGGCCCGGGTCTCCCGCAGCCCAGCCGCCCGCCGCGGCCCCCGGCCCGCCAGCCCGCCAGCCCGAGGGTGTGTGTGGAGGAGGCGGGGCCCCTATCGGACCCCGCAGGCTCCCGGCCTCCCGATAGCGCCAACCGTGCCCCCGCCCCGCCCTCGCCCAGCGCTGCACAGGACCTGGTGCCTGCAAGCAAGCCGTGTTTATAGTCTCCGGCGGCCGGCCCCCGCGACTCGGACCCGGGCTCTGCTCCCTCCAGGGGTCCCTCCCTCCCTGGAGGCCCGCTAGGCCCTCTTCCCCAGGGACCGCGGATCCCGGACCCAGCACCCCTCTTGCCCCCTTAGGGTGTAGCATGTCCCAGACTCCCTGAAAAGACAAAGCAGGAGCCTGACGTTTCTCGCCAGCGGTACCCCCCAGAACCTGGGCCGGGAACTTGGACCCGGTGGGCCCCAGCAGAACCGCCCTCGGGCTCCGGACACCTCCAGCTCGGGCCTCAGGACCAAGGCTGAACGCTGCGGCCCCTGCACGGCCCTCCAGGACGGTGTCGGGGTCCGTACCCCGCTCCATCCTTCCTTACCTTTGCTTTCAAACCTGGGGCCCGGGGAGTCAGGAGGGGGAGCCAAGGCGGCTCCGGTGAGCAGGAGCCAGAGGGAGCCAACTCCAGGCCAGAGGGGCGCCCCGAGGTGGTCCATGATGCCGCCCCGCCGCGGGGACCCAGCGCTCCTTCCCCACGCCTCCTCCACCTCTGGCACAGTCCACAGCTGGGTCAGCAGTTGCCTCCACCGGACACAGCTGACCAGGCCCTTCCCGGCCAGGCGCCTCCAGTGGCAGCTTCCCCGAGGGGGCGGGACCAGCGGCCGCCTGGGCTGAGATAAGCGGGAGGCGGCCGCCCCGCCGGCCCCGCAGGAGGAGGCCCGGGCCCTCTAGCCCCGCTGCCGCTTGAGGGGGGGAGGGGGAAGTGCGGGGGGCTGCGGGGCCAAAGGGGGCCGGGAACCCCTCGGGGTTTCTGTATCTGAAACACCGTCTTGCTCTGTAACCTTGGGCAGGTGCCTACCTTATCTGAGCTTCAGCATTTTCATCTGTAAAAATTGGCTTGGCGTATAGCAAACATTCCAAAAATGCAAGCTACTGATATTATCGTCATAATTAACATTTCCCAGTCCGGGTGGGAATAAATAATGAAATCGGAATAGTGACTAGCTCTGGAGCGTTTGCACAATGCTAGGCAGTGCTGCCAAGACAGTATGTATGATATGACTCTAGTATTGGTAAAATTGCATATATTCTGGAGGGTGAGATTTTGCTTTTTTGGGGGAAAAAATGTACTGTTTACATCGGTATATTCGGCATTTTATAAGGAGTGTGAAGTTCTCTTAAAAACGTGGCAAGTAATTCTAGAACAAACCATAAAAGCTATTTGCTTGGGCTGAGCTCAAACGGAGGTAAACTCCTCGCAGAGGTACATGCCTGATTGCTCCTCCCCACCCCAGATTAGCCCATTAAACGCTCCATTCCCTGGAGCACAGTGATTGGTTCCGGGTGGGCATGTGGTCCAAATGCAGTCAATGAGCTCTCATCCTAGGACTTGATCTGGCCTTACTGGGAAAGGGGGTGCTGCTTTCTACTGGGCAACAAGGTGGGCAGATGGAGTAGCCAGGAACATCTTTGCCAGAAGGAAGAAATCCGCAGATGGTGAAGATAACATGGGCATTAGCACCAGCTGTTCCCTCTGCCTTGAAGGTTCTTCCTCTAAATATCAGGGATCACTCCTTCACTTTATTCAGGCCTCTGCCAAAATGTCCCCTTCTTAATGAAGTCCTCTCTGGTCACCCTGTTTAAAACAGCAGCCTTATCAGCCCAAACTCCCCATCACCCTTAAATGGCTTGTTTATTATTATTATTATTATTACTAGAGGCCCAGTGCACGAAATTCATGCATGGGGGGGGTATCCTTCAGCCCAGCCTGCTCCCTCTTCAATCTGGGACCCCTTGAGGGATGTCTGACTGCCCAGTTAGGCCCTCTCCCAACTGCTCACCAGCCTGCCTTCCTGATTGCCTCTAACCGCTTCTGCCTGTCAGCCTGATCAACCCCTAACCACTCCCCTGGCAGCCTATTGATGCCTAACTGCTCCCCTGCCAGCATGTTTGCTCCTAACTACCTCCCTCTTCCCCCCCGTGTGGGCCTGTCATCCCTAACTGCCCTCCCCTGCAGGCTTGATCTCTCACAACTGCCTTCCCTTGCAGGCCTGGTCCCTGACAATTGCCCTCCCCTGCTAGCCATCTTGTGGTGGCCATTTTGTGTCCACATGGGGGCAGGATCTTTTGACCACATGGGGGCAGTCATCTTGTGTGTTGGAGTGATGATCAATCTGCATATTACTCTTTTATTAGATAGAATAGAGTCCTGGTGTATGGGTGGGGACCAGCTGGTTTGCCTTGAAGGGTTTCCTGGAACAGGGTGGGTGTTCCCTTGGGGAATAGGGTGGCCTGGGCAAGGAGTCTGTGGTGGTTTGCAGGCGAGACATGCCCCCAAGAAACCCAAGTGGAGGCCCTGGTATCTGGGATTTATTTATCTTCTACAGTTGAAACTTTGTAGCTTGGAGCAGAGCCATGCCTTCTGTTCACTCTGTGGAGGCAGCCATTTAAACTTTGTTGCCTTAAGCAGAGGCCAGGGTGTACAGAAACCTTGGCTTCTTCCATTGCTAGGGGAAACCCAAGCCTCCCTCCTGCTCTCTCTGTAGCCATACCCATCTTGGTAGGGTTAATTTGCATACTCGCTCTGATTGGCTGGTGAGCATGGCTGTTGGGTGTAGCAGAGGCACAGTCAATTTGCATATTATTCTTTTATTAGATAGGTCTAGATGGCTGGTGCACAAAATTCATGCATGGGAAGGGTCCCAGGGGTCAGGCCCTTCTGGCTGCCCTGGGGCCTTCTTTCATTCTGCAATGCCCCTGGTGGTCAGTGTACATCATAGCAAGCAATTGAACTCCCAGTTTCCTGGTCAAAGTCCTGAGGGGACACTTTGCATATTAGCCTTTTATACACACACACTAGTGGCCCGGTGCATGAAATTCATGCGTGCGAGCAGTGTCCCTCAGCCCAGCCTGCATCCTCTCTAATCTGGGACCCCACAATCCAGGACCACTGATTCCTAACTGCTCACCTGCCTGCCTGCCTGATTGGTCCTTACCACTCTGCCTGATGGCCTGCTCATCCCCAACTGCCCCCCCCCCCGCCAGCCTGCTCACCCCTAACTGCCCCCACTGCTGGCTTGCTAACCCTCAACTGCCACCTCACACCAGCCTGCTCACCCCCAACTGCCCCCCTCCCAGCTTGCTCACCCCTAACCACCTCTGCCTCAGCCCTGCCACCATGGCTTTGTCTGGAAGGTCTCCTGATCTAATTAGCATATTACCTTTTTATTAGTAAGACTAGTAGCCCTGCACACGAATCCATGCACCAGTAGCTCGCTGCCGCCCTCCGGTAGCTCTCCCTACCCTCTCTCCCCCCTCCCCCCTCATAGCTTGCTGTCCTGCCCTCTTCTGTAGCTCTCTGCTGCCCCACCCTCCTGCTGATCTATAATTTGGTCATTACATGGTCAGTCGTTATGCTTCACTGCATAATGACCATTTGCATATTACATCTTTATTATATAGGATTTTTGCATCATCTGTGGGTAATATCACCTAATGTGTATGATGTTTTATTATTTTTTAAATATATTTTATTGATTTTTTACAGAGAGGAAGGAAGAGGGATAGATAGAAATATTGATGAGAGACATCGATCAGATGTCTTATTATTGATTCACTGCACTCAGTAGTCTGTTTTATTCTTTTTTGTGTTCCCAGCCCATAGAATAGAGACTGGTACACAGTAGGAGCTCAAGAAATATTTGTTGGGGGAGGGGCAGAATATTTGTGAAGTAAAGATTAGAGACAAGCCCACTAAGAGAATGTAAAAATACAGATCTTGTTAGTTATTGGGTAGAGCTGTGCCTGAGTACCCTGCACTTTCATTTATTTTTTTATGTTTTTATTGATTTTAGAGAGAAAGGGCCAGAGGGAGACAGGGAGGGAGGGAGGAACATCAATGTGGTGATCAGTTGCCTCCCATACACACCTGGAGTGTGGGACCAAGCCTGCAACCTGGGTGTGTGCTCTGACCTGGAATCGAACCAGCACCCTTTTCGTGCAAGAGAAGACACTCAACCAACTGGGCCACCCCGGCCAGGGCTACTAGTGCACTTTCAAGAAACAAAGTGGCCAAAACCGTTTTTGCCTCAGTGGATAGAGCGTCAGCCTTCGGACTGAAAGGTCCTGGGTTCGATTCTAGTCAATAGCACGTATCTTGGTTGCAGGCACATCCCCAGTGGGGAGTGTGCAGGAGATAGCTGATAGATGTTTCTCTCTCATTGATGTTTCTGACTATCTCTCTCTCTTCCTCTGCAAAAAATCAATAAAATATATTTAAAAAATAAAAGAAACAAAGTGATTCAGAGAATCTCTCTCTTCCTCAGGAAACTGGATTTGGACTGTATGTGTGTGAGAGAAAAGCAGAAACTGTAAACTGTGATTCTGAGAGGCCAGCCAGCACAGTTGTTAAGTGTACATGTTCTAGCACATTGCATCCCGGCCTTGCCACTTACCAGGTCACCTTGGATAGTTGTTTAACCCTCCCTAGTCCCAGTTTTTTGTGTATACAATGGGTAAAATAATAACACTACTTCATAGTGTTATTATGAGGATTCAGTGAGGCAGATTATTAGAACAGAGCCTGGTACATAATAAGCACTCATAAAAATAGCAATTACTGCCCTAACTGGTTTGGCTCAGTGAAGGGTCCCGGGTTTGATTCCAGTTAAGAGCCTTTACCTTGGTTTCGGGCACATACCCAGTGGGGAGTGTACAGAAGGCAGCTGAATCGATGTTTCTAACTTTCTATCCCTCTCCCTCTCATTCCTCTGTAAAAAAATACATTTTAAAAAAAAGAATAACAATTACTTTATTTTTATTTAGATAAAACTGACATATTACATTATATAGCAATTATGATTTGCTTAAGCTAGTTCAAAATGTTATTTTTTTTAATATATTTTATTGATTTTTTACAGAGAGGAAGGGAGAAAGATAGAGAGAAACATTGATTAGAGAGAGACATCGATCAGCTGCCTCTTGCACCTCTCCTACTGGGGATGTGCCCACAACCAAGGTACATGCCCTTGACCGGAATCGAACCTGGGACCTTTCAATCTGCAGGCTGACACTCTATCCACTGAGCCAAACCAGTTCTGGCAAGATATTGTTATTTACATCCAATTAGTACTAAGGTCTTAATACTCATAGTAACACCTCCCCCTTAAAAAGCCTGTAGAGTAGCATATTGTGTACTGTAATCTGCCTTTTTTTAAAAATGTACTTTTTTGTTGATTTCAGGGAGGAAGGGAGAGGGAGAGAGATATAGATACATCAGTGAAGACAGAGAATCATTGATCAGCTGCCTCCTGCACGCCTTCTACTGGGGATTGAGTCTGCAATTCGGGCATGTGCCTTGACAGAAACATCAATGATATGAGAGAGACACCAACGGAAGTACATGCCCTTGACTTAAATGGAACTCAGGGCTTTTCTGTCTGAGGACTGATGCTCTATCCACTGAGCCAAACCAGCCCAAGCCGTAATCTGTTTTTTAACAGACCCTACATGATGCTTAGATTTTTCTAGCTCCTCTTTTGCCCCAGACAGGGCCCAAGCATCCTTATTGTTCCAAAGACAATGTTTAGAACCCTAGGAATTGTTTTACTGCCCATTCACCAGAATTCTCCTTTCTCCTAGTAATAACACCCAAATGGAATTTCAATTTTTGTGCCTTCCCAGACTTCACTCCTGTGGTTTGAAATTTCTCTGCCAGCTCAAAGGATGGGCACAGGACCCAGACCTGGCTAATTAGTATATCACATTCCTAAATAGTTATTGGTTCAATTGGTCCAATGGCATCTGCTGTGGGACTTTTGCTGGACCTGAAGGGAGAAAGGGTTTGTTCTCCTTGCATGGGAGGATGGAGACAGTGGGATTAAGCCTGGCAATGCTCCCAGGAGGTGTGAGCCTGCCTTGGAGTGGGGCTATGTTACTTAAAAATGTTCTTTTGGTTACTGTCATAGAAACCCAAATAATAGTGGTTCAAGTAAAATAGACATTTATTTCTCTCTTATGCAACAATCCAAGTAGCAGCAACACTATATGGCAGTTCCATGCTCCTTTCATTTTGTTGCTCAGTTACTTAGAGGGTGTGGCCCACCCGACTCCACAGGATCCACTCTACACAGGGGGAGGCAGAAGAGGAGGAGGGGATGTAGAGATGTAAAGATACAGATCTTGTTAGTTATTGGTAGGAGCCTTAAGGGCAGGACCTAGCATTTGCCCACATTCTTTCCTTTGACATCTCATTGGCCAGGACTTAGTCACATGGTCACATTTTGCTGCAAAGGAGACTGGAAATGCAGTTTTTACTCTGGCTGACCAGGTAAAAACCACTGGTTCCGTCACCATAGAAGGTGATTGGATTTGAGGGGACAATAGACAGTCTCATTCTTAGAGCAAAACTGGAGCCAAGAGACAGCAACAAAATCCCGATGACCTCTTTTCAGTCCCTGGATCCAACTGTACCTGAAATGGACCCACTGAATTTTTTAATTACACAAGCCATTGATTTCCTTTATGCATGTGCCTATTTGAATTGGATATTTGGCCACTTAAGACATAAAGAATCCTGATTAACACAGTGAAATATGAAGCCCCTACTTATTGTCCAGCACAGAGTAGAGTTCATAAATGGGCATATCATTGTTTTTTCTATGACTGTTGTAGATGGCCCTATAGCTCACTCCATCTCTGCCTTCTCTACCTGTTTCTTCTTAAAAAAGAAAAGAAAAGAAAAAGAATCATTGATCACTGCCTTCTACACATCTCCTACCTGCAACCTGGGCATTTGCCCTGACCGGAAATCCAACCATGACCCCCTGGTTCATAGGTCAATGCTCAGCCACTGAGCCATGGCAGGATGGGTTCTACCTATCTCTCCTTCCTACCCCAGTACTGACAGACAACTCAGCTTCACCTTTGTCCTCACAGCCCTATTGACTCATGGGTAATGATGTTATTTGTCTCTGATTCCAATGGAATTTCATTTCTTCATCTCCCATGCATACAGCAGAAAAGCAGCATAGTACCCCAAAAATGTTGGGGGAGGGAGTCCTGGAACCTGTGTGCATGACAGCCACCCTCCCCCAGGATCTGGTCATGCTTCACCCAATCCTTTCCTTAGGACTCTTAGTTCCTTGCTTTTACATTTTTATCTTGAGCATGAACATGAGACACAGGGTCCAAACAAAGAAGACCGACTCCTGTTTCATATCTTTGGTGACTGTTTTCATCTACTTCTGTCAGTTGTGATGCCTCTCCAACAGTTATAAGATTTCTCTAGGGAAGGGTCTGACCCCCAGTACGCAATAGCGCTCTCCAGCAGCCACCCTGTGAGCTGAGGACTTTGGAATAGGAATCCAGTGCCAAGAGGGTCAGTGGGATGAGGCCCAGTGAAGTTGGGGAGGGGAGGGCACAGGGTATGGAGCACAATGGGCTCTCCTGTGAGTGGGAGCTTCCTGGGAGAGGAGTGCCCTTGCTGCCCCCATGGTGATAGAAGCTGTCCAGGGGACCTGTGTCCTGGAGGCAGGAGAGAGCCGGCTCAGGTCGGGGAGACTGAGGTTGTGTGCTGGGCCCCCTCCTTCTTCCGCCGCAGCATGAAGTCTCCAGGGGCGGCTGGACTCATGGCGTAGAAGACGTTGGCGTTGTCAGGAATCAGGAGCTCTGGTCAGGCGTGGACATCATGATGAAAGGCCCGCATGACCTCATACTTCCCCCCACAAGGAGCCTAGTAACCATCTGCCGTTCAACTTGAGGCCTGAACAACCTTGGGTCCCTTCAGCCAGTGCTAAGCCAACCTCATTCTCCTCTCATTGGGAACCTGGACAGCTTCCCACTCCAAGCCTGCACAACTTCCCACAACAAACCTGGGCAACTTCCTGCCACTTCCCCTGGAGTCTAGACAACCTACACTAGGAGCTTGGGCAAACTCAGGCCACCCATCCCAAACAACTTCCTCCCCACCCCACTCTCTCCTCATAGCCAGTTCCCAGCCAAGTTCATGCTGCTATTCCCATGAACTTGGATAACTTCTGACTTCCTACTTCTAGCCTGCACGACCTATGGCCCTTGACACCTGAGCCTCATATATTCCTTCCTAATGTCCAGCCTATTTCATGTTGTGCTCTTTAATATAGCAACCTCTTGTCTCTCCCTTGCAAAAATTGGACAACCTCCTACACTGAACAACCTCATGGTCCCCTACCCTGAATTTCAATATCCTTTGGCCTCCTCCTGTGCCAGGTTCAGACACCTTCACATTCCCCAGGCTGAGCCTGGTCAAACGCATTTCCCTTAAATTAAAGCCCAGAGCCCCTTCAGTCCTGCACCCCACCAGGTTAAGCCTGAACAACCTCATGATCCTATACATTTAAGCCTAGACAACCTTTTAAACACAGTACCTCTTGTCTAACCCTGGGCAATCTCATTTCCCCATAATCTCAGGTGTCCTCTTGCCTCGCACTGAGGCAGGATAACCACATGACTCATATAATTGAGGAACAAATATTTTACTGCCTCTCACCCCCACTCTATTTCATCTTATCCCTACCCTGTTCCTGTACCACCTCCTGGCCCTGTTAGGGCCCCCAGCCAAGGAGCTGTCCCTGCTCACCCTTGTCCCCAGGAAGGACTTGGAAGAGCTGATAGTCACGGGCCCAGGACTGGGCCATATTGTGCTTCTGTAAGGCTCTCTGCACCACACTGGGGGTCTTGTCTTGACTCGTGAGCTGGGAAAAGAAAGCAGGAGGTCAGATGTGACAGTCTGAGCCCCAAGGGCAGGGCTGCCCTCTGCAGGTCTCTGGCCCCCTTCCTTACCAGAATGCTCCGATACAGGTTCCCGTGGTCATTGTCGATGCTGACGCGGATGACTCGGGCCTCTGAGCCCTGCTGCCCCACGTGGGGGATTCGAGGACAACTCAGGGTCAAGGCCAAGGGCAGCTGTAATCAGTGGGGGAGCATTAGACTCCTTCCTTATTACTGCATTCAACATATACCCCTACACACCCAAAGCCAGGGACACACAAATTGGGCACATACATACAAGTCCATATCTGTGCAATCCCATCATATACAAACCTTCATTTCCTGTTACACACATTTACATGATTAATAAACACACACCCATGTTCACACACAAAATATCCTATGTACACAGAACAGAGAGTACATACATATGCTCACAGTTGTTGCACATATATAAGTCTATATCCATGGACAACCCACCATGTGGGCTGTGGATATGGTGAACATTCATGCCCACATTTCTCCTTTAGGAATGTAAATTCCTGGCAATACACCAATTATTGCAAAATGTGGGATTACACCATGGACAAGCAGACACACAGGTCCAGAATCGAGCGCAAGCCAGACGAAGGAACAATTTTTCAATTAAGGCCATGAAAATGTACATGGTCCCTTGGACAGACACCCCAAGTACTGAGCCAAGCATGAGTAAAATCTCATATGTACATGCCTGGCCTTAAGCTCTCTCTCACACACACAGATACACCAAGCCCTGGATGCCCACAGTCCCACGTGTACACACAGGTAATCCTAGTACCTTAGTGCTGGGGCCCTGAGGCCCTGGAGAGGCTGGGGGACTTCCAGGAGGAGGGTCCCTCATTCTAGGACTGGATGGGGGAGACCCTGGGGATAGACTGGGAGAGACACAGAGCCTGAGATGGTGCTACCCCAACCTCTGACCCTGCCACCTCCAATTCCTTCACTAAACAGGATGCTCACCTGGAAGTGGGGGATGAGGGGTCTCCAGGACTCCCACCAGGAGAGGAGCCTCTCTCTCTGGACAGCTTCCTGAGGGTGGGGACAGGGGATGAGGGTAAGGCCGAACTCAGAGCCAGAAGCAGCCCCCCCCCCCCATCTCTGCCCATATCACGCCACCCATATTCCCAAGACTCACGCACTGAGACGCTTGGTGAGGCTGATTCGTCGTCGTACACGTGGGGAACTGGGACAAGAGGCGGCTGGTGGTTCAATGACACGGGAGACACGGTAGCTAAGAGATCAAGGTGCAGATGGAGGCGTTGGGAGATGAGACTTGGAATCAGTTGGGAGCTGGGTTTGGACATTGTGAGGAACAGCCAAGTATTGGGCACCAAATACCAGAGTCAGAGTAGTAAATGGGGTCATAAAGAAACTGGGTCTTATTAGGAATGAGATGGGATGGCTTGGTTGGCAGGTCACACAGGGACTCACAGGTGGGACTGAGGCATCAAATTGGGTCAAGAATAGAATTCAAGATCAGGTAATTATTGGAGTCATGGATTCCACAGAATGAAGGAAATAATTGGGATAGTTGAGTTGGACGGTCAAATATATGTCAAAGTCGTAGTCAATTACTCAAAATTGGGGGTCAATGATTGGGCTCAGAGAGTCAGATGGGAGTCATGAATGGGATCGTGGGTCAGAAGTGGGAAGAAAACAGAATGGATGGTTGAGTTAAAGTCAGAAAGTCAGATAGAGTCAAATGTAAGGTGGGAAGTCATTTGGGGCCCTCAATTGGGCTGGAGATGATGCAAGGTCACAGGTTGGGGGTCAAGGCTCAGGAAGGAGGTGGTCTTAGAAGGATTTGGAGAGGTGTCCAGAGTCAGACGAGGTGGTGCTGGGCCAGGCCACAGGATGGTCACCTCTGCTCCTCACTGAGCTGGCGCTGGGCACGCAAGGCAGCCAGGATGGGCGGGCAGGGGCTCAGACAGTAGCTCCGACAGCGCTTCTGCAACTGCTGGATTCGGGCCAGGATCTCCCACTCCTGAGGGTAAGGTTTCTGAGACTTCATCCCTGCCCTAACCCCACCCTGGCCACTCCCACACCCACTCCAGCATCCACTCACCTTCCTCCTCTTCTCAAAGTTGATGAGATCCCCCTGGGGAAAAACTTGTCTGAATTGGAGTCTCCAGGGTTAAGGATTGAGGGTCAAGGTCAAGGGTTAGGATGTCAGGAGCCCTACTGCACTAAGGGAGCTGGGGTTGGGATTGCAGGCAGGGTCAAAGGTGAGATATCAGGAGGCCACTGTGCTGAGGGCAAGTGGTACTGGGTCAAGGGTCAGGAGTCAGACCTCTAGCATGTCCGGCAGGGCTGTGTCCAGCATAACCAGGTCGGTGAGAAAGGTGCCAAGGTAGGGAACTGGGCCTGGAGGCAGTTTCTGTGGACCCAGAGCTCTAGTCACTCTCCACCATTACAGACCCCATCACATTCCATCCCCTTCCATGAGGGTCCCACTTGTCCCCCACCCCAAACTACCACCACTCACTGAAGGCAAGCTTCCTGGGGGAGTATTCTCCTCTTGGGGTCCCTCAGTGGCCTCCTCCTGTGGGCAAGAGAAGAACTGAGCAGATCTGGGGTCTCTTGGATCTCTCCTTCAGGAAAGAAGCCTCAATACACACCCATTTTGCTTTTACTTTCATTTATTTTTAAATATATGTTTATTGATTTCAAAGAGGATGGGGGGAGAGAGAGAGAGAGAAAGAAACATCAGGAATCATTGATTGGCAGCCTCCTGCCCGCCCCACACTGGGGATTGAGCCTGCAACGCCAGCATATGCCCTGACCTGAAATTGAACCGTGACCTCCTGGCTTATAGATAGATGCTCAACCACTGAGCCATGCAGGCCAGGCCCATTTTGCTTTTAGCAATTACAAACCAGTTGCAAAGGTCACGCTCCAAGGAAAGTGAACAGGAGGAGGGAGGAAGGGAGCAGAGAAGTGGCAGGGGGTAGGCCCCACTGAGAATGGCCTGAGGTGGGGCTTGTGGGTACCATGGCCCCCAGGACAGCCTCAACACAGGTGAGAATCTCTGTCCCAGGTCTGATGGACCAGGCCTTCAGGCAATCAGCTGGGAATGCCCTGAACTTGCCTTCATGACATTGCTCTGCCTGGTTAATTACATCATTGCTCATTGCTGGGGCAGTTACCATGACCAGTGTGTCTCCCCTGTCTGGGGCCTGATCCCCCGCCCCCCACCCAGGGCAGGAACGGTGTCTCTGGTTCATGGCCAAGCCTCCTGGCATATTGCCTGGTACACAGTAGGTGCTTAATGCAGAGCTCCTTGTTCCTTGAGATCATTCTTATATGAGATATTCATTCACTCATAGATATTAATTGAGAGCCTGCTCTGGGCCAGGCTCTGGCTCTTGGAGAAGCAGTAGTGAGTAAAACATACAAAAACTCGCCTCATGGGTGGAAGAGAGAGCAACAACCAAACTGAACGTAGTAATTAAGGATAATCAGAGTTAAGAAAAGAACAATATAGCCCAGAGGCAACCGGTTTGGCTCAGTGGATTGAGCATGGGCCTGTGGACTGAAGGGTTCCTGGTTTGATTCTGTACCTTGGTTGTGGGCACATCCCCAGTGGGGGGCGTGCAGGAGGCAGCTGATTGATGTTTCTCATAGATGTTTCTAACTCTCTATCCCTCTCCTTTCCTCTCTGTAATATATCAATAAAATATATTTAAAAGAAGAAGAAAAGGAGGAGGAGGAAGAAGAGGAGGAGGAGGAAGAAGGAGAAGGAGAAGAAGGAGAAGGAGATAACCCAGAGGCATGACTCAATGGTTGAGCAGCGACCTATGAACCAGGAGGTCACAGTTTGATTTCTGGCCAGGGCAGAGTCTGGTTGGGGGCTTGATCCCTAGTGAGGGGCATGCAGGAGGCAGCCAATTGATGATTCTATCTCATCACTGTTTTTTCTATCTCTCTCTCTCTCTCTCCCTTCCTCTCGGAAATCAACAAAAATATATCCTTTTAAAAAAAAGAATGAGGTGCTGGGGCACAGGGAGGGTATCTGGGAGGGGACATCTGGGTAGGGACCTGCAGGAGGTGAATGTGAGGGCTGTCCCGTCTATTCTGAACTCACCCTAACAACCTGTTGCACTTAGAGCCTCGATCTTGCCTACAGTGAGTCTGATCTGTGGGCACACATTTGTTAGTTTTGCTTATTAAAGTCAATTTTTTTTTCCCCTCTTTGCTGTGACGCTAGTCTCCAGTGACCTTTTCCTTGTAGCTTCTGGTATTTGTTGAAGGAATAAATAAGGCAGTTAGCAAGTTGAACTATCATGAGGGCAGCAGAGGCAGTAAAAACGCGGGCTGCCCACACACAAGGACAAGGTCATTTCTGAGGTGCAGGGGAGGACAAGGGCAGCCTGTGCGGGCAGCGCCAGGTCCCCGGCCCCAGGTCCCGGCCAGGCCTCTGTACCTGGGAAAGAATCTCTCTGCTGCTGAGGTGGTTGTTCTCGTCCGAGAAAATCTGCGAAAGTTTCCTGAAAGTGGATAACGGCTCCCTGGGGGGCACAGGAGAGGGGTCAGGGCTGGAAGGGTCAGGGTGGGGTCAGCAGGGAGGTCTCTCTCTCTCCCCCTTCTTGCTCACCTGCTCACGGCGCCCCAGCTGCTCTTGAGCCGATATATGGGGTTAGACTGCAGGGCGGACAGGATGGCGCGCAGGGAGGAGAAGTTGCGCAGTTCCCTGCAGCGCTGGGAGCGGGGAGGGGCGCCGCTCAGACCCCACGCCTGACCAGGTATAATCCGCCTTCGAAGATCTGACTTCCCTACGACCGGCCCCACGCCTGCCAGGCTGCCAGGCCCGGCTCCGCTCCAGGAGTCCCGCCCTCTCCCCACCTGCTGCCCGGCCCCTCCCCCAGCTGCCCTACCTCTGACCTTGGCTTCGGTCTCCCGACTCCACCCTCTCAGTGGGCGCCCTGGGCATCTCTTCTCAGGGCCCTCATTCCTGTCCCCTCCTCTCGGGCCAGAGGTCCTGCCCGCCCCCACCCATCCCGTCCTCTCCTCCTCAGTCCTACCCCGCTCCTCGGCGTCCCCGGCCCCAGCCCCGCACCGCCGGGTCCTCGGCTTTTCCTTTGGCACCTGCCGGCCCCAAATGCTCTCCGCACTCCCCGACCCCAGTCTCCCGCCTTCCGCCCACCCCCGGCCTCTGTGGGTACCTGGGCACCGCCCCCGACCAGGCACCTGGGCAATGCGGATCCACTTCTCCAGCCGCTGCGCCCGCTGCGGGGCAGCCAGGCCCGGCGCCGCGAGCACAGAGCCCAGCACGCAGCCGGTCACCATGTTGAACTGGGTCACAGTGGCGCGCACAGTGGGGGCGATGCCGGCGGCCCCCGGCCGGTCCCGTTGGGACCACACGGAACCCAGGCACTCGCAGGGCCGCACGCGGGAGAAGAGTTCCTGAAAGGCGGTGGGGGTGGGATCTGTGCTCAGCCGGACCTGCCCACCCCCCACCCCCAACTCTGCACCCCCACGGCGCCCCTCCTGCATCCTCACCACGTCCATCAGAGTCAACTGCTCAGCCACTTGGTCTGCACTGAAGTCCAGGAGCTCAGGGCCTTCTGGCACCAGCCCTTCCTCCTCTTCCAAGTAGCCTTCGGGGGAGTCT
>PVJN01048914.1:0-15413 GCA_004026805.1 Lasiurus borealis
ATCTGCTCAGTGTTAAATAAAAAAATAAAGTACTCACTGTTTTGTTTGTTTTTTACCATAATCCTTATTTGTCAGAAGAATGATGAAAATGGAAACTGCTCAGGGGAAGGAATTGAATTCCCTACAACAAACTTATATGAACTGGAAAGCCGTGTTTTGACTGATCATTGGTCCATCCCTTACAAGCGAGAAGAATCACTAGGCAAATGCTTGTTGGCGTCTACCTACCTTGCAAGACTTGGTAAGTTTTCAGACTCAGAACATATGAGCAGATTTTTTTATTTTTTAATAAGAGACTTAATTTTAAACTTAGTTCTTGTCATTTCCTATCTGTATAATCTTAGAACATTTACTCTATTCTTTGCTTATCCCCTGTGGAACAAAAGCTTTGAATTAAATCACCTGTTTTTATGCACCCCCAATAGAGTGTAAGGTTCTTTAAAATATACTTGAAAAGGCTTATAAATTGAAATTAACATTCCACAGAAGCTTGGAGCACTCTAAAAGTCCCAGTTCATTGGCTTTTTATTTTTTTAAGAGAAGGTAATATTTATTTAACAGATATCCTATGCTTAAGTGTTTGGCACTGTCTTAAGTGCTTTACAAATATTAAAGTAATAGAGTATAAAATATCACTAAGTTGGAAAAATGGGTGTCAATATAAGGAAGCTTCTATAGTATGTTTTAAAGAGAAAATAATTTCTTTTTCATATTGAATTCAATTGTAAAGTAAGAATTGGGCCACTATTTTGTGTGTGTTGTCCCCCCCCCCCTCATTAAAAGTGTGCATAGTTTACCACCATGATTAAATATGAGGCACATTAGTAGGATTAGTAAGTAGGAAATGTTTTCCCTAGGATTAGATTTAATCCTAGTGGGTAATTTTTTGGTACATTTATTACTCGCCTTTCAGCAGCAATGTTTATTAAGTGCCTATAAGGATATAGATACTGTGCTAGGCAGTGGTTCTGAAAAAAGAAAATGTGTTCAGTAGCATTCACTTAGCAAGTTTTTATCACGTACGTGTGCGAGGCACCATTCTGTGCATTTTGTTACACAGAATTTATCAGTTTTTTTCAGGGAAGAAGAGTGATTCTTGGCATTTATTAAGAATATTTGTATTTTATAGAGCTGTTTAGGAAAGTAATGGTAAGTAGCTAGTGTTGGTGTTTTATTAGTTATTTAATCAGGTCATTTGAAGTTACTCTGACATGGAAACATTAAGTTCAACCATTTCAGTTCTAATTAATATTTATTTATTATACTATTTAACAAATGTATATTAATAATGAATATGTAATAAATACATTGTGCTACTAATAAATAAATTAATACTGTAATTGTTTCTCAGCCTGTTCCTTCATCAGAATGTATATATTCTGTTTTTAATAATCCCTTAAGAATCAAGGTTTCAATCATAAATTGTTCCGGATGTATGAATTTGAAATGATACATATGGTCTCTACAAACTGCTTAAAAATCTAAGGCATATTTTTTCATTTATTTTACTAAGGTCTTTCTGAGTCTGATGAGAATTGTAAAAGATTTATGGATAGGTGTATGCCTGAAGCATTTAAAAAGGTAAGAAATAGGTGCTCAGCTGATTTCTTTTCTGCTGGGGTTGAAGGTAAACAGGCTTTTTTTTTATTTAGTTGTTTACGTGTGAGACCAGTTTATGAATCTTGTTCAGTTGAGGAATACTCAAATATGAAAAAAGTAGCTGTAAATTTGGGGCTTATAAATGATTTGCTTCTTTTGTATTTAATTGCTTGCACATGTCTTTTGGTTGACTAACAGTTTCACTTAATTGTTAAGGTTAAAATTTTATATTAGGAAATTAGACATCTTACTAAAGTAAGGATTGTGGCACTTAGGAAAATAATATTTATCAGAATACAAGCCATTTTATACTTATTTTATGAGCAGATGTGTTTTTTTTAAATATTTATTTTATTGATTATTTTTTTACAGAGAGAAAAGGAAAGGGATAGAGAGTTAGAAACATCAATGAGAGAGAGAGACATCGATCAGCTACCTCCTGCTCAACTCCTACTGGAGATGTTCCCACAACCAAGGTACATGCCCTTGACCGGAATCGAACTTGGGACCTTTCAGACCACAGGCTGATGTTCTACCAACTGAGTCAAACCGGTTAGGGCAGAAGCAGATGTTTTAAACTACAGAAAGTTTGACTGGATTGAGTATTCTTGCTGGCAAAGTGACATGCGGATGACAGCATCTGTGTCAGCATAGAGTAATAATTGGAGACCACAGGACTTGTTTTTCTAACTCAAGGAATGAAGATTCCCTTTTCAGGATGAATCCTGAATTCCCATAAGATCCGGGGCAATGTCATAGACACTGTTGTTTTCCCCAGCGTGTAGCCAGTGCTGAGCTCAAAGAAAGGATTTAGTAAATCTTTGTTGAAAGAATAAATGAGCCCTAGCTATTTGGCTCAGTGAATAGAGTGTAGGCCTGCTGACTGAAGGGTCCCAGATTTGATTCTGGTCAAGGGCACATGCCTGGGTTGTGGGCTTGATCCCCAGTGGGGGTGGTGCAGAAGGCAACAAATCGCGATAATTCTCATCATTCATTTTTCTACCTCTCTCCCTCTTTCTTCCTCTCTGAATTTAATAAAAATATATTTTAAAAAAAGAATAAATGAGTCTCCTATCTTGTACTTTTGGGTTTTGACAACCATTTTTGTCTCATGCAAGTAAGTCACTACAACTACAGATGAGTAAAGTTTGTGCTATGTAAAAACCCAGTAAAACAAGCTGTTCATTTGCAAACTATTATTCTCATCTGCATCTTGACAGATAGAATCTCCTTTATTGATGACTTAAAAAATAAAATTAATTATAGGAACAAAAAAATAGCTTTATCTTTGAAAAAGGGAAGAAATCTTTAAAATTGTCAATCAGTGAGGGATTATTTAGAATGAGAATTTATCTTCATTTTGGATGAATTCATCGACCAAATTTAAAATAAAAAATTATTTAAAATTTTTAAGAATTCTGGTAAGAATCAGAGTAGTAATGTAACAAACAGACATCTATAATAATAAAAGCGTAATATGCTAATTAGACTGGACAGCTGGATGACCTTCTGGACGAAGCTGGGGCTGTGAGGGCCGAGCCCCTTGCACAGATTTCATACGTCGGGCCTCTAGTATAATGTATGCGTATATTTACAGAGAGAGAAAATGCAAGTTTCGTCAGTCTTGGAAAGGATTTATTAGCATAAGGAAAGGACCTTTAGGTTGATGATCTGCAGATTCAGAGAGCTCTGTCAATTCATTAGCAAATTGCATTTTTGGAATATAATACTCTAATTCTATACAGAGATGCTTCAGAGAGCTGTTTTATATTATGCCTTCAGCTGTTGGTAATAGTATAACAAATGATCAAGGGATTGTTTGGGGAGTTTTCTGTAAAACTGTGAGCACAAGAGCACCCTGCGTTGTATTGTTCATGGTTGTTTATGGTAAAATGCCTGTTAAATTCCTTTAGTGTTGAGAACTTAAAAAAAGATTTTCCTCCCATCAATAAGGCATGCTTTCTTTTATTAAATCAGAAGAGCTACAGAATTCTGTGTGCCTTTAGATTTGGCTGCCAAAAAACTCAGTAGTGTTTTATATGATTAGTTTTGGTTTCCTTAGCTGTGTTTTCTGGTATAATGAGTCTCCTTCTCTAGGCTTTTCTTACAAGCTGCCTCAAAATTTTAGAAGGGTATAAATTATTAAGCACTTGTATGAATAAGATGCACAAAAGGAGCTTTGTTATCATTTCTGCTTTCTCTACCTAACTCCTTCAGGCCAGTCTGGATTCTTTACTAATATATTGAGGCGTGGGGAAAAAATCTAGGTGTGGCCGTAGTGCACAGGTATGCACCTTCCCCATCAGGTGCTGCCTGTCCTTCCCCATCTCTTCTGGAAGATAGAATTTCATTTTCCAATTAAAAACTGAATAAATGAGATGGCAACAGAGGGAATAGTGCTTAATCCAACTCCTTTTTTATTTTTGGTATTGTCACTATGAAGTTTCTTAAATGTGAATCTCTACTGCTTTAACTTTTAAATATAAGAAGAATATACAGGAAAGCAAAACACTCCTTGGTTTATATAAAAATCATTCTTATGATTATTGCTCATTTAAGCAAAAAGTCCAACTAATTGGAATATCAAAAATCTGGAACTGAGGTTTTCCTCTGCAGCTAAAGAAATTTGAGCGCTCTTATGCTGCTCTTGTTAAGAGCTTATTAATGTGGCCATGATTAAATTTTTATTGCACTGTATTTTCTCTCTGAAGGGAAATCTTATGCAAACATGAAATGACTATATCAATTTACCATTATTTTAATAAGCAAAATCCTTTGAGTTCTCATAATCTGTTCTAGCCATTGTTTCTGAATTAGGCTTCCTCAAGGAACAGAATACTGAGGATTGGGGAAATTCAGTAATGATGATTTTAGATTCATCTATGTGCCTGTTCCCTCTTTTTAACAAATGTAGATGCTGAGTATAAGATGCACCATGGTTTTATATTTTATGCTTATGTTTAAGAAAAATAGCTGCAAAGTAAAAATATTGCAGTGCCTTATCACTTAGAGCTATTTTGATTTACTTAAACATTTTTAAAAGTTGAATATTACTTTCATACAAACCAAAAAGAGAAATGCAAGCAAAATAAACTGGTAAGGTATTTCTAAATATTTTTTCACGTTCAGAATCCTCTTGTAATCTAGTCAGCCGGAGGGAAGATACAGTCCTGTTTCTGAGATATAAACAATCATAAAAAGAATGTGCAAGTTAGAATCCATGGAATTCATTTCTTAGACTCCAGGAATACTGTGGTTACCTGCAGCTAAGTTAATAATAATACCTGATAATTTGTAAAGTACTTTCACATTTGTTACATCTTTTGATAATCATAACATCTGTGTGAAGTTGGTAGGAATTTTGCCTCTTTAGAGATGAGAGAACTAACTGAGCCTTTGAAAACTTTGGTACATTTGTCCAAGGCTACACAGCTAGAAAAAACAGTATCAGGAATTGATCTAGTTGTTGTAAACCATTTAACCTTCCCTAGAAATATTGAAAAGTACAGGAGCAAATTAAAAATTTTTAATTAACTTCTTTAAGGGAATTAAAATTCAAAAACAAAACTCAGTGTTGATTGTGAAATGCATGAATGAGCAGATAGACTACAGCTATGGGTCTTTTTTTAAATTTACATTTTATTATTTTTAATTTTCTTTATTAAGATATTGCATATGTGTCCTTCTCCCTCTCTCACTCCTCCCGCCAATGCCTTCACCCACATGGTTTTGCTTATATGCATGTGTACAAGTCCTTTGGTTGATCGCTTCCTCCTTCCCCCTGCCTCCTTCTCCCAACCTCTCCTGCCTTCCCAGCAGATGAATGTATTAAAAAAGCTGTGGTACAGCTATGGGTCTTTTAAAGCATAAAAAAGTATTACTACAGTAATAATCTCTTGATTATTTGAGACTGAACTAATAAACTGTTGACTTTTTTCCTTTTCAAATTAGACTCTAAAGTGTCCTTCATGTTTTTGTAGCTCCTAACATCAAGTGCTGTTCACAAGTGGGGTACTGAAATTCATGAAGGAATCTACAACATGTTGATGCTCTTAATAGAACTGGTTGCAGAGAGAATAAAACAAGATCCAATTCCCATTGGTCTCCTGGGTGTGCTTACAATGGTATAGTATCTCCAAAATATGAAGTGCTTTATTTTATATTTTGTTTAACATACCTACTATCCTTTGACTTGTACTTAATGAGTGACAATATTATCGTTAAAGATATTAAATTAGCTGTTCGGATCCTTTTTATTTGGAAAGCAGAGCAACCATTCTGTTTTCACATTTAAAGAAATTCCTTTTTAATTTTAGTAGTTTTTTCAGTTCTTAGAATAATTAAATATATTTTCTTTATATCTCCCTTGTTTTTGGAGACATAAATACTTTCACATAGGGTGATCGTGTATTTTGCTTTCTGGCCTTTTTCCCTGACTAGCAATAGTAGTGTATGAAGAAAGAATGCTCACGTTTTCCCTCCTAACTCTGTCTTCACTGCCTTTCTGCCCAGCTCTGACTGTGGCAACCCTAGGATATCTGGACCATTGGTAGCCCCTTGCTTGAATCAGACTGTTGCCTCCTTCTTTTTCCTCACAGCAAATGTTGAACAGGAGAAGAGAGCACCACTTTTCCTCCTCTGCATCAGCTAAAGAGTATGCTTTGTGAGGATACTTTAAGACGCCATTAATAAAGGAGTCCAAGGCTGTAGTTTTCTCTTTTCTAATGCTAATATGTGTTGCTATAGAAATAATAATAATGTTTCTATGTTCTCTTTGAATCTAGGCTTTCAATCCTGATAATGAATACCATTTTAAAAACAGAATGAAAGTGTCTCAAAGGAATTGGGCAGAAGTGTTTGGAGAGGGAAATATGTTTGCTATCTCACCTGTATCTACTTTCCAAAAGGTAAACATAATTTTGTTTAATCTTTTACTGAGAAATGTATTGAAAAAGATTTTCTGTGCTGTAAAAATAACAGTTTACACAGAAGAGTTAAAACAAGTCTATGAAAAATGACAAATACTCCGTATAGGTCATAAAATTGCTGACTTTTTTTTTTTAGTTAGTCTATATTTTTCCATAGAATGTTAAGTAACATCACGAAGAATTTTACGGACTCAAAGTGATGTTTAGTGAAATGAGAAATGACAGCATAACATCAGTGTCCTGTTTACTGAATTATCAGAACCCCAATTTAATGGCTGTCCCAGTTCCTTATTTGAAATCATTTGAATTGACTAGTTATCCCTAGAAAAAATAATTTATTAGTTTCATGTATAATTTGCTTTTAAACTCCATAAGTATTAACAATTTTGTTTTCAAGTACAGAACCAGTATCTTTATATCTTTCAAGTCCTACAATATATGAATAGTGTCATATCCATAAGGAGGACATAATTTAAACAATTCCTTGATCAAACAGCTGGTTGTTAAGAAACAGTTGGAAGAAGCCAATTTAATAGATAAAAAACTTGTGCATTGCTTTAGCAGAATAGAGGTTCTTTATCAGAAGTAGAGGTTCAGTTAGTAAATGTTCAATCATTTATTGACCATATACTGTGTGTCTGACATTATTTTACATTTTGGAGATATAAATTAAAAGGCTGTTTTTCTTAATATAAAGAGTAATAAGACATGATTCATAACTTAAAGCATAGTGGAAGAAATATAAAAACAAAAAATTACTGTATAACAAACAATACGTACAGTTAAAATACAGACTTGGAGACTCCTATAATTACATATAGTTATGTCAGAGATTTGCACTAAGAAACATTTGGGAAAACCTTTCAAAATATTTTTCAGGTTTTAATACTTTTTTATCCAGTATTTTTTAGAATAAAAGAAATACGAGTGTTTATGGGAAGTATTTATATTGCCATCTCAATTTCTATTTTCTTTTCTCATAGGAACCTCATGGATGGGTTGTGGATTTGGTAAACAAGGTATACAACTTTTATTAATGACTTTTTTTCATGTTCTGATGAAATTTCCTAGAATTTAGTATAGTAAGTAGATGACAACTAGAGAGAATAATTAGAATTTTTTCTTAGGGAGACAGATTTTATAGTCCCTTCCTCTTTTTTATGCATGATATTTATCCAGGTGGATACCAGCCTTAGGACTCAGCATGCCTCCTGCAGTGAGTGTGTCACAGGAGCACTAGAGCTCTCTGTGATGGCTTTCGAGCAGTCAAATAGAGTAGAACGTTAGCCTTAATTCCTTGCTTAAAATATTTATGTGTGGCATTTTAAAACGAACTTGTATCTTTTTTTCAGTTTGGAGAATTGGGTGGATTTGCAGCAATCCAAGCTAAGCTGCGTTCAGAAGATATAGAACTTGGGGTAAGTTAAACCACTATATGTGCCTGATATGGAAGTTCACTTTATATTTGTGTTTTATGTAACCAAAGGACATGATCTGGACACATAAATTAAATGTTTCAGTATTATGTAATCTTTACAGAGCCAACTTCCATGGTTCTGATAACTGTAGAAATGCTTACTCTTATTCATAACAACCAAATTTCAATATAGGGTGTTATTATTTCATTAATTTCCCTTTGCCTATGGTATTTTTCTCTTAATTTGTGATGGCTACAAATTATCTAGTTATTTGAGGACATTTGGTATATGTGCCAAGTATTTGTATACATAACAGTTTTATGCCTCAGTTAAATCAATTTATTTCATAGAAGCAGGCACAAATAAAATACTTTAAGGTTACATAGTAAGCTTTTTGGTGTGAGAGAGATTAATAGGTAACAGAGGGCTGTAACAGGAGCCAAGAATCATCCCTCAGGTGCAACCCCATTATCTTTTCATGTCAACTTCATTTTCTCAAAAAAATTTAACCTTGTGGTTAGGGAAATAATTTAATCTTTAATTTTGTGCAGACTGCTGACCTGTTTGTAACTGAGAGCACTTTATTCTGTTCTCTAGGTAATTAGTCATTCAATTAAAAACAACTTAGGTAGCCCTGGCCAGTTTGGCACAGTGGTTAGAGGGTCACGTATTCGATTCCTAGTCAAGGGTACATACCTTGGTTTTGGATTCCCTAGTCCCTGTAGGGGTTTGTGTGGGAGTATCTAATTGATGTCTCTCACATCGATGTTTTTCCTTTCTCTCTCTCCTCCTCTCCCCTCCCTTCCACTCTCTCTGGAAATTAATAGAAAAAGATATCCTCAGATGAAATTTAAAAAACAAGCAAACTTATGTACTTGCCGTGTATGAGATACTGTGTTAGCTACTGTAAGTAGATCAAGCAGAAAATGATATGGTAAAATTATATGCCTAAGTGATGCAAATTGTGGTTAGAGTAACAGTTATTTCTGTGGGACCATGACTAATCTTTACACGAGGGACATAACAGTCAAGGAAAAAGACTGATGTTATGGTTGATAATAGACTGACCCTTTCTTGCCCCCACCCTGTTTGTCCTTAAAGATCAGATGTCTGCCAGATCATAAATACTTCCACTGACCTGATCAGGGAGCCTCTTCACCTTCCCTGAACATTAGCTAGGTTGTTGGGCTGATGTTTTATCCCCATTGAATAAAGTATGTTAGAAGTGACTGTTGACCAGGAAAATAACAGATAGTGGTTTTAAAAAGCAAAATAAAACAGAAACCTATTTAGATACAGGGTTTTATTTAGCTGATATCAGAAATTTAACTTCATTTTTTTTTTTTAAAAAAAGGTTAATATAGCCTTGGCTGGCATGGCTCATTTGGTTGGAGCTTTGTCCTGTACACTGAAAGGTCTCAGGTTTGATTCCCGGTCAGGACACATATCCAGGTTGTGGGTTCCATCCCCAATCAGAGCATGTGCAGAAGACAGCCAATGTTTCTCTCTCTCTCTTCCTCTTCCTTACCCTTTCTCTTTTCCTAAAATCAATAAAAGCATGCTCTTGAGTAAGAATTAAAGAAAAAAATAAAATACAGAGCAGCCAAAATTTCTACCCTACTTGGATGAAAATTGGTTAAAGATAGATATATAGGGATCTGAGCTTATTGTTGTTATTTACAAATGTTTTGAAATTGAAGATTCTTCCAAGATTTTTTCCTCAGTTCATACCATTTTTTAGAGCATTTGTGTTGTGTGTTGCAGTTGATGTAGAATTATAGTTAGGTTGTATTGAGGGATGACAAAATTCAGGTCTAGGAGAAAGAGATTCCAAAATTGAAACGCTTATAGTATGATGAAAATTTTACAATACTGATTTTTGACCAGTTAAAAAGGTGATTATGTCCCAGAATAAATTTAGGCCACATGATAAATGGAATACAATTTAATGATTCAATTTACATAACGTTTACACTCACATTAAATATTTTGAATTTGAAAAATACTGGGGGAGGGAGACCATTCACAATCCATCAGTTAAAATTAATATCTGTTCAGAATAAGAAGAAGTTGCCTTTCCTCACACACGAATTATGTACCTCCTAAAAAATGGTTACATTTTAGGCTTAGCCTTTCTGAGTTTTTCCTAAATTTACATAAAATACATCATACATGTTCTTTCTCTCTTTAAGACTAAATTATAATCAAGCTATGCCTAGTAGCATTTTTTTATTAACATATCGTGGACATCTTTCCAGGTTAGTGCTATCAGTGCTTTTAATGGCTCCTGTGTATTCCTACTAAAGTTGTACCAAGATGCAGTCATCTATTAATGAGCATTGAATTATTTCTAAGTTTTTGCTATTGCTGAGAATGTTCCATGTAAATTTGTCTTTATATGTATATGCAACCATTTTTGAAGGATAGATTTCTAGAAAACGGGATTACTGGATTAGAGACTATATACATCTTAAAATTATAATTGATAGTGCTAAATCTCTTGCTCACCAAGTCATTTCCTAATCCTATTATTATTGCTGATTGTTTTTAATCTTTAATTTTTCAATATGATGGATAGAAAATGATATTTTACTAGTTAATTTGTAATATTCTGATTTTCTGTGGATTTTAGCATTTCATCATACAATTATTGGCTGTTTCTATTTCTTTTTTAACGTAACCCAATTATGTAGGTTTCTTGGTTTTTTTGTTTTGATAAATTTCAGGAATTCTTTTATATGAAGCTTATCCAAGCCATGTTTTTTTATGTGTTTGTAGATTTTTTTTCTTTGGTCTTTTGCTTCTCTTTTCATTTTTATTGTTGGCTATACAGAAGCTTCAAAATTTTATGTAGTCATTTTTCTTAATGGCTTAAAAGATTCATAACTTGCTTGGGGAATGTTCTTCCCATCTCAGGGTTATAAAAACACTCATTTCATTTTATACTTTATAGCTTGATTTATCATACTCATATTTTTATTCTTCTGAATATAATCAACATGTTAGGTTCTCTTGCAGAAAATCCCATTGAGATTGTGTTAAATTTATAGATAGTGTGTAGAGAATTTATATTTTTACTGTACTAGTCCTTTTCATTTAAGAACATAGTAATCCTCATTTATTTGGGCTTGCTTGTATATATTTCAGTAAATTTTTATAGTGTTCTTCATGGAAGTCTTAAATGCTTTTTTGTTAGTGGCACATTTCACTCCTTCCTCAACCGTTCTCCCCTTTTCTTCTTTTTCAAATAAAAAATTTCAGTATTGTTTAACATGAACTTCAGAATCATTTCAGCTAATCTTCCAAAAATGTTTTATTGGCATTTTATTATTTAAGTTATATTAACTTATTATAATAATTTAAATGGATTGACATCTTTATATCAATTCTTTCTACCCGAGAGTTTAGTTTGTCTAGTTATTCATTTATGACTTCATAAAACTTCTATTTAAAAATTTCTCTGACATAGTGAAAAGAATTTATTTAATATTGGAGGAAATACCCCCACTTATATTTATTTCTAACCTTCACTGTAATTTTTCAGGCAGTCTCAGCATTGGTGCAGCCCTTAGGGGTGTGTGCAGAGTACCTCAATTCCTCAGTGGTTCAGGTAAGATTGGGCCATTTGCATTTACTTCAGAAGTTGATCTAAGACATACAAATAGTAATTATCTTTTTATCATGTGTTTTCAGAATTGTATCTTATCCAGAGTAACTTCTAGTGGAAATATTAGCATGAGAAAATTTTAAAATGGTTAATAATTTTTTTAAAAATATCTATTTTATTGATTTTTTTACAGAGAGAAAGGGAGAGGGATAGAGAGTTAGAAACATTGATGAGAGAGAAACATTGATCAGCTGCCTCCTGCACACTCCCTACTAGGGATGTACCTGCAACCAAGGTATATGCCCCTTACCGGAATCGAACCTGGAATCTTTTAGTCTGCAGGCCAACGCTCTCTCCACTGAGCCAAACTGGTTTCAGCGAAAATGATTAATAACTTAAGGTCTAGGAGACCTCTAACATTTGAGATTACTTTCCTTTTTAATTTATCATTTTATAAATATAATCCTATATAAAAGGCAATATGCAAATTGACCATCACACCATTACAAGATGGCAGCACCCACAGTGGAGTCAGGGCCGGCTGCTCTGCGTGCCTGCCTCCAGAGTCCCCTCGGGCCCATTGGGAGCCTAGGGTCCTCCTGCAGCCCCCTCTACCCCCCACTGACTGAGGCTCAGGCAAGCAGGGCCAGCCGAGATACAGGCAAGTCTCAGATCCCAGCTGCCCAGCTGCCCAGCTGCCCAGGGCTGGCCTGAGGCTTAGGTAATCCAGGCTGGCCGAGGCTTGTGCTGCCGGCAGTGATAGCATCAGAGGTGTGATGGAGGCATCACCTTCCCCTTATTGCCAGGTTGCCTCCCGCCCCTGAGGGCTCCTGGACTGTGAGAGGGGGCAAGCCAGGCTGAGGGACTTACCACCCTCCCACTCCAGTGCATGAATTTTCATGCACCGGGCCTCTAGTTTATATATATAATAGCATATATTTTTCTTCATTTCCTTGTCTATAAATTAGATCAATGTTGAACAACCCACTAGACTAACTTACTAGCTGAGTCTCTCACTACTGAATAACAGCTTGATTGACATCTTGTCTGATTTCCTGTCTTTGCATGTTGTAAGTGAATAGGTCATAGAATATTCAAAACTGTGAGTGTTCAGTTTTGTAGTGCTTAAGGCCTATTGTATTCTTCATTTCCTTTCCATTTTAGTTAACAAGTTTTACTGAATAAAATATCACACTGAAATACCTCCAATTTATTATTTTCTTTATAAATAAGTGTATGAAACTGGTAACTTTTAGAGATTTTTTAAAATCACTGTAAATGATTTTAAAAGTGCAGTGTCCTTTGGGGGCAATATTTTGTGTCCACAATTCCTTCTTTCTAAAACATGATTTACTTAGGGCTATTTTAACAAGGGAGCTATGATTTTTTTTAGTAGGTTCTGGAAATTTCTGCTATTTCCAGTGTTAATTCTTTAGATGTCAAAGTAATACTGCAAGATTTTCAAATGAAATATATTTCAAATGACATGTATTTCTTCATTCTGAATATTAAGCTCTTGATAATCATCTAGTATCCATTCAACTTATTAAGCATGTAACTGTAATTAGTTTTGTAGCTGAAACACTAAGACACAAAGAGGCAAAGTGATTTGAATATTTAATAATTTAACAAAAATTAATAATTGGCTTTTTAGTAAAAAGGCCAGGATTGGATTTTTAAATGCATGCAATGGTCCATGGAAAGAGATTTAACATAAATATTCCAGCAGGTAGTTAATACTAAGTTCTTTAGAAATTTCTCATTTTATATACAAGCATAGGATTACTTGAAAAAGAGTAAAAGAAGTATATGACTTCCCAACCAAAGTATATTTAACGTCATCTTTATTTTATTATATTAAACTACCCAATCTTAAATTTATGCCATAGTCATATCATGTTACTTGCCATAAACTAATAGTTGTCTCTACCTTCGTTACTTGTGCAACTTTGCAAGACTTATGTAACTTCTGTGCCTTGGCTTCCTTATCTATAAAATGGTGATGATAATCATGCTTATCTCACAGAGTTGCAGTGAGAAGCAGGGCTGGCACATGCTGACAAGAGTAGTGTGACTTGCCTTTTACCCTAACAGTCCTCAGTCCTCACTATACAATCAGCATTAAGTATAAATGAAGAAATTTTATTTGGTTAATTGCCTGATGTCATTTTAATTCATTGCTAATGTCCTCTTGGCTTTCATAGCCAAATATTGTTCGTCTTCTTCCATCACCAGATAAATTTTAAAAATTATTTTACTTAGATGGAAGTGATCATTTAGATCTAGTTAATATTTGACTACTTCTCATATACTGTTTACAGTTAGTTGTCTGATTATGATGCCATTCTGGAGTAATGTGCTATGTGACTCTCATCTATGGGCCTCATTTATATCAGCAAGCAAAAGTAGTGCACATAATAGCATATTTTTGTGGTCTGTGCTTATATTCATTTTAAAAAATCAAATGCAAAATATTTATTATAAAAGTAACACAGACTCATGCTTAGTTTTTTAAAAGTCCATATGTCTTTGTTGCTCTTTAAGTTACTGTTATAAGATTGCAATTACAGGGATTGTACCCATCTGATAATAAAGAAGCTGAGGCATAAATACAGTTAAAAGTTTTCTTGGAATGGTATTAGTAAGGTAGTGTCAGCTCTGCTACTAGAATTGCACTGTCTCCTTTGTGAAAGGTGAATGAAGAAGTATCTCCTCTCTAATTTTAGGGCATATTCAGGACTTTTTATTAAGGTAGCACTTTTTTTCTGTAGCCTATGCTAGACCCAGTCATCCTTACTACAATCCAGGATGTGCGGAGTGTGGAGGAAAAGGACCTCAAAGACAAGGTGAGTATTGTCTCCAGCAGGTAGTCCCCAGTGCCTATTGGTCCATAGAAGCAGAGCCAGGGCTTGGGGCTCAATTCACACTCCATTGTTTTTTTGGATTCTGGTTCTGTACAACTCAATCAGATTAATTTTATATTAGAATTTCTAATTGAAAAATGCTGCTTCTGAAGCAGAAGTGGTTGGTGCTATTTCAGTCAGTGGAATGAATATAGGGTTCTCAGTGACAACATTCAGAATTTTACTAACATGTTGATTTTAGTATAGCAATGAAGAAGCTTTAAAATAATTCACCACATTTGTTTAAAGCAATTTAACATGTAACTTAACATGATTTATTTGTCTGCCTTAAATTTCTCACAGCACCCTTTCCTTTCCATTGCTCACCATCTTGAGAAGCAAAATGTAGCTGATTGACTATGTGGAGTATCAGATAGCACAGATCATTATTATTGAAAATGTCCTGTATTTCATATTTGTGTAAGAATTAGACTAAAAATGTTTTTATGTTTCCTTTTTTGTTTTTGTGTGTGTGTATGTGTTTTTCATAAAAGAGATTGGTTAGTATCCCCGAGCTCTTGTCTGCCATCAAGTTACTTTGCATGCGCTTCCAACCAGAACTGGTGACTGTAGTGGATGACCTTCGATTAGACATCCTACTGCGCATGCTGAAATCACCCCATTTTAGCGCTAAAATGAATTCCCTCAAAGAAGTAAGTTTTTCATTTGTTTCTAGAGGACTTAAGCACAGACATTTTAAGTTCTGCCAAAACTATTGGTTATTATACAAAAATGTAGGGAAATGAACAATTTTTTGTAATCATACAATAAAGGAATGTGATTATATGTGAAATGTTGTATATATTTATAATCTATATACATAAAAGCCTAAGTGACCAGCTGACCATTCGACTGGTAGCTATGACACGAACTGACCACCGGGGGGCGAATGCTCAACACACAGGCATGGAAAACATGGAATAGACTGATAAATTTCAGAGGGAAAGAGGGGGAAGGG
>PVJN01048915.1:0-15423 GCA_004026805.1 Lasiurus borealis
CTTATACTTCTGGGTCTCCCCAAAAGGAAATCGTAAATCCATCAGGAATGCCCTGGTCAGCATTAGTTAGGTAATCAGCTCGATAAATACCTGCATCCATCTGATCCGGGGAAAGGAAGCTTGCAATAACCACTCCACCTTTCTGCCTGGTGTAACTTCCTTGGTTCTGCTCCCTTCTGCCTATAGAATCCTTTGGCTCGTGCGTTTCAGAGCTCCTATCTACTAGACTGGAAGCTGTCCAATTTATAAATCACACATTTTTCCATTTAAATATTTTTGTTTTAACTATACTTTTATTGATATCAGAAACATCAATGCTGAGAGAGAATCATTGATTGGCTGCTTCCTGCATGCCCCCTACTGGGGATGGAGCCTGCAACCCAGGCATGTACCCTGACCAGGAATCCAACCAGCAACCTCCTCGTTCACAGGTAGATGCTCAACGACCAACCCATGCCAGCCGAGCGAAAATTTACATCTTGCTCTAACAGTCAGAAAGGCTAGAGGGGCGTTCCGTAGTTTCAGTGAGTTTAGAGATTTTGAGTTTAAGAATTCCCTTTGTTCTTGCCTGCTGATTGAGGCTGATAAGGAGCAGGGATGATTACAAGAATTTCTTAAGCCAAAACCGGTTTGGCTCAATGGATAGAGCGTCGGTCTGCAGACTGAAAGGTCCCAGGTTCAATTCCGGTCAAGGGCATGTACCTTGGTTTCGGGCACATCCCCAGTAGGGGACGTGCAATGGGCAGCTGATTGATGTCTCTCTCATTGATGTTTCTAACTCTCTCTATTCCTCCCCCTTCCTCTCTGTAAGAAATCAATTAAAAAGAATATATATATATATATATATATATATATATATATATATGAACTTGGTAAGGTTTTAAAGTTCATATGATTCTCCCAGTGAAGTAAGTGGGTAGTTCTGTCACTAGATATTGTGGAGGGTAAACACCAAGTGGAAACACATTTTCCAGCAGTTTCTTTGCCATTGTGGGGGGTCCGCCTTGCCGCAAGAGAGGGAGGCTTCAACAGATCCAGAAAAAATAAAGAATATACTGGTGACCCACACTAGGAGGCAGATGGAATGAGGCCCAGTTGCAGGTATTCATATGGTCCACTGGGAGGAGGTTCAAGGCTCTGGATTATGAATATGAAAGGTGGCCATTGTTTTCCACAATTGTATAGAAGTCTCCACACGAATATGTACTTATTACTTGAGACATCTTAGCTGCACCATTGTGGGTTAGTGAATGGAGACACCAGTAGATGGGGTTTGCCGGGAAGCTTGGAAGAACCAAGCGGCCATATTTAATTTCCCAAAGCCCTAACTAACTTACAACCAGTGTGCCTGTTGATTTCTCTGATTCAGGAGATGACTGTCGCTGCTGTGTTGCAAGGACCTCAGGATGACAAAAGGTAAAGTTGGACAGCAAGGGATCATTTTTTCAAAAGCAGAAAGAGCTCCATCCATTTACATATGCCTCAACCCTTATAGTTGCTGCTGCTGCCACCTGTGTATGAAAATCAGCAAAGGCATTTTTTCTGATGCTCAGTTTCCATCCACGTGGTATGATGGATGATGACAGCGATTTCAGAAAGTAAGAGAATAGTAGCAAAAAGGTCATTTACCTGCTATCCCTTTACCTGCCAGAGTCCCAGAGAATATGAAAACATGTGATACTTCTTATGACCATCCTGTACCAGGCATGTTTTTATAGACCTTCTGTCCTTTGCTGATTTGACAGGTCCCTGGCTGAAGGGACCAATTCTGGTTTTTGCCTTTACATGTCCAAATTGAGTATTCATGCCATCTCCCAGGACCAGATTTCTCACTAACATACAAAATGTATTTCTGCTAGTAGTACATGATGGCTTCCATGTATCACCAACACTGTGTGCTGTTAAAAGAACACTTGAGGCACATTTAATTTTTCGAGTTTCTATGTTTAATTTCGAGTTTATATGTGTAAGTCAGGTGGTGCCAAACTGGAAATGGTTAGGAGCACTCCATCAACAGAAGCCAGGGACAAGGTTTTTGTAGAAGTGAGGAAGCAAGGCAAGTTATTTGATTGGCTATAGCTTAAGTAGGTTGCATTCTTTTTTAAAAAATATTTTTATTGATTTTCAGAGAGGAAAAGAGAGAGAGAGAGAAACATGGCTGATGAGAATCATTGATCAGCTGCCTCCTGCACGCCCCCTACTGGAAGTCAAGTTAGCAACCCCGGCATGTGCCCTGGCTTGAAATCAAACTGTGACCTCCGGGTTCATACATGGATGAATGACCATTGAACCATCTCGCCTGAGCATGGTTACATTATTTAGGAATGCCCGGTTGGCTGTTCTGGTTGATTGTTTTTCTTAACCTGGAGGCATTCACAGGAATTGACTTCAGCTTAGCTTTCAATTTGCTTAGGTAAGCCACCAAAGTATTAGTACCACCTCAGTCTAATGACCTCTGTTATTACTTTTAACAACTCTCCCCTTTATGTTATCTTCTCATACATCAGAGTGACCAAAAACTCTATAGTAGTACCACTCTTAGTTACCATCACGTGTAAGCTATTCTTATGATTATGAAACTCATTAAACTAGAAGGTTTACTTTATTATTTTTTATAAAGGAAGAGGAAGAGAGAGAAAAACATCAATGATGAGAGAGAATCATTGATCGGCTGCTTCCTGCATGCCCCATATTGGGGGTTGAGCCTAAAACCTGGGCATGTGCCCTGACCAGAAATCAAACCATGACCTCCTGGTTCATAGGTTGATGCTCAACCACTGAGATACACCAGCTGGGCAACATAAATGTTTTTAAATTGATTTGAGAGAGAGAGAGAGGAATAGAGAGGGAGAGAAAGAAACATTGATGTGCCCTAACCGATTTGGCTCAGTGGACAGAGCGTCAGCCTGTGGACTGAAGGGTCTCAGGTTCAGGTCAAGTGCATGTATCTTGGTTGTGAGCATATCCCCAGTGGGGGGTGTGCAAGAAGCAGTTCATCAATGTTTCTCTCTCTTCCATGGTTCTCTCTATCCTTCTCCTTCCTCTCTGTAAAAATCAATAAAATATATTTTTTTTAAAAAGAAACATTGATGTGGGAGAGAAACATTCTTATCAGTTCATTTAATCTCATGTTCTTTATTCTTAGTCTGCTTAAATCTGATTTTTCCATTAGAGTTCTGGAAATTCTTGCCCAGTTTAGTTAGAGTGATCTGAAAGTAATCAGAAACCTGTATTCTAAACTATCAGAATCCTTTTCATTCATCTCTCTGAAGATTAAAGCACTTTTGCAAAAAAAAAAAAAAAACAGAGTAAACAGTAATTGATTGTAAATGACTATAAGACTTTCGAAAATGGACATGGTTAAAACTGAGTTCATTTATAAGAAAATTTCTTTTATTTTGTAGCAAACAATAATTTAACAACCAGACAAGGACACTATTGACAAATTTATATGAACTTCAATTAAAGATTACCTATATTAGTAACATTTATCCATACACATATAACCTAAGGCTTATCATTGTTTAGACGATGCTTCCCATGTAATTTAACATGCCAAATAAGCTAGTTTCACATTTTTTTAAAGCCCCCATTAAACATTCTTTCTAACCTTATCTGAGATACCTCCCCCAGAATCACATCTTGGGCCTCAACTCTCTTCCCTTTCTTCTCCATTGTCTCTGAGACATAAATCGGAGCTCACAAAAACTTCTTCCCTCTAAGCTACATACCTAACATTGTACCTCTAACTTCCTTCTCCTCCTTTGTCACACTGTCAATCCCATTTTCCTGCTAAGAGGAAGGGAGGTTAGGGTTAGGGTTAGGGTTAGGGTTACTGGGGCCCTGCCTCAAGGAAGAAAAAAGTTGAGAGAGAATATCTTCTGAAAAGATTTCCTACTTCTTTTGCCTTTGGAAATGAAAGATAGTCCAGAAGATAACAATAATTAAGGAAACACTTCTCAGCTTGAAATTAAGTGGCAGTTGCAAAAGACAGAACTAGTTGATAAGGAAATCAGATTCCTTTAACTCTATTATCTGCAGCAAACTAGATCTCAGTGAATTATAAGCTTTCAAAAATGCTTCTAGCTGTAACCGGTTGGCTCAGTGGATAGAGCGTCAGCCTGTGAACTGAAAGGTCCCAGGTTTGATTCGGGTCAAGGGCATGTGCCTTGGTTGTGGGTACATCCCCAGTGGGGGATGTGCAGGAGGCAGCTGATCAATGTTTCTAACTCTCTATTTCTTTCCCTTCCTCTCTGTAAAGTCAACACATTTAAAAAAGGAATGCTTTTAATTGGGATTTAGAATCATCTTTGCCAAAGCCAGAAAGTTAGGTCTTCCTGCAGTAAGTTTTGAAGCAGTTCTTGTTTATTTAGGCATCAGGTGGGGCCAGGTCGGTCAGAACTGGAGTCAGTGTGCAGGAAAAAGTATACATGGGTAGACTCCAAAACCTAGATACCTAGATACACACACACACACACACACACGGCACACTCAAGCAGAAATCCATTAGCTCTTTGAGGCTGAAATAATAGTAGTCAGACTCTCAGGAGTTCCAAGCATGTCCTCAAAATTCCGGCTCAGGTGATTTTTACGAAATTAAAAAACAGAGAGGGCACGTATAGAACATATAAATGATCTTTTTGTATGTGATATCCTATAAAATTTTGGATCAGTGGTGGGAGGAAAGCCCACTTTAAAAATGGTTCCATTAGAGAGTTGAGATTTTAAAAATTATGTTTTAACAAGTGATGAATTTTAAAAGGGCTACAGCAAAGAGGGGAAAAAAAGAGAGGGGCATTTGCATCTTACTTCAATCATGTCAGGTTCAAATAAACTCTTATAAAAATTAGAAATAGCAAAAAGAGTGAATCAGTCTTGGTAAATTGGGAAATGAAAGTGAAATAGAATAAGGAAGGTTTAATCTCTGTCCCTGAGAAGTACACTACCTGATTATGGGATGCATGTCAAAAAATGACATCCATTTTTTAACATAAAATAAAATAAAAACCCTGCAAGTACAGTAAATGTGTAGTCTGTACTTCCCCAATAGTGGGGAAAGACTGCACTGTCCTTCCCACTCTCCACCTTCATGACCTAGCAGACAACATTCAGGGAATAGTCCACTTTGATTAGTGGTTTCAAGAAAGGATCAGGATAAGCATCCTTCTTATATGGAAAAAAAGCTTAATTCCATGTTCCTTGCTATCTTGGGAACTTACACCTTATGAAACTGAGCCAGACCTGAGAGCTTCTTTCTAGTATGAGTTCGCTGGTGGTGATTAAAAGTGGAGCGCTGACTGAAGGCTTTTCCACACTCCATACATTCATAGGGTTTCTCGCCAGTGTGAACTCTCTGGTGCACCGTGAGCTGTGAGCTGTCACTGAAGGCTTTCCCACAATCCTCGCATTTATAGGGTTTCTCCCCAGTGTGGGTTCTTTGATGCACCATAAGGCTAGAATTATGACTGAAGATCTTCCCGCATTTATTACATTCATAGGGTTTCTCCCCAGTGTGAATTCTCTGATGGATGATGAGGTATGAGTTTTGATTGAAAGACTTTCCGCACTCGGTGCATTTGTAGGGCCTTTCACCTGTGTGGAGTCTCTGGTGTCGAATCAGACATTTACTCAGGCTGAACGCCTTCCCACACTCGTTACATGCAAAAGGCTTTTCTCCAGTGTGAATTCGCTCGTGGTCAGCAAGGTGAGAGTTCTGGTTGAAGCCCTTCCCACACTCCCGGCATTTGTATGGTTTCTCTCCAGCGTGGAGCCGCTGATGTCGAATCAGACTCTTGTTCCGCGTGAAGGCCTTGTCACACTCCTTGCACTCAAAAGGCTTCTCCCCGGTGTGAATTCTCTGGTGGTCAATCAGATCTCTGTTAGAACAGAAAGCTTTGCCACACTCGTTACACTTGAAGGGTTTCTTACCGGTGTGAAGTACCTGGTGTCGGAGAAGGTTTTTATTCCGGGTAAAGGTTGCTCCACATTCATTGCATTCATAAGGCTTCTCCCCAGTATGGGTCCTCTGGTGGTCGTAGAGTTTGTAACTCTCGTTGAAAGCTTTTCCACATTCACTACATTTATACGGTTTCTCGCCGTCATGGAGTCTCTGGTGTTGAATCAGATGGGAGCTGTGCCGGTAGGTCTTTCCACACTTGCTGCATTCATAGGGCTTTTCCCCCGTGTGGGTTCTGAGATGAACCATGAGCTGGGACGTCTGCCTGAAGGCCTTGCCACACTCATTACATACAAAGGGTTTCTCTCCGGTGTGGATTCTCTGGTGGCCAATGAGGTGTGAACTCCAATTGAAAGCTTTGCCACATTCGTCACACTGATATAATTTCTGTGCCTTCAGAACCTGATGTTCTGTAGGACTACAGGACAGATTCTTATGTTCGCCAGGATCCTTATAGTCATCACATTCGTCCTTTGTAGATTTGTTTTTATCCTCACATGTTCTTTCCAAGAACTCACTTTCTAGTCTGCTCCCTTCCTCCTCTGAGGGTTGTGCTTCTAGCTTTATTAAAGCATCTTCACAGGCATTTCCAGCTTCTGGTCCCCCAGCAACCGCCCCATACAGGCCTCCTGATGTCCCATCCGATGACTCTGTTCCTTTGGAAATTTCCTGCCTTGGAGGCAACTCTGAATGTTCCATCCGAGTCTCACCTGATCCCAAAAGAAAGAAGAAGAAAGCTTTTTACTCATTTATCATCCTTTTGAGGAAACAGAATCATCAGGAGCCTACGTACCTGAAAAAGCCTTCACATTTGGGCAAGGAATGAGGTGATACATTGAGAACAAGAGAGAAAATCAGAAATACCTCAAATTTTTCTTCGTGAAAAGAAAGACAAAGAAGGAGGAGAAGTTCGGTGGAGGAGGGTAGATGAAGAGCCAGCAGGACAGCGAGATGTTGAGCCAGCACAGTTAAGTGAGCAGAGCAATTAAAAGGTAAGAGATTGGATGTAAAGTAAGTATGATTTTCCAGAGGTTACTCAGATGCTATGTATCCTTGGGAAATAAAGCCTAAAGATCTTTTCCAACCATGACATTATATGTTTCCATGACTCTCAGCAAAGATGTTGGCGAGAGAGAGTGAGGGCAAATACATCCAATCAAATATGAGAAATAGTGTGGGCAAAGATGAGAGTTGAAGGGAGTTTTACATTATGAGGGTATGATTAGAAAAAAAGTATCAAAAAGAAGTGATTCTGGTATGATAGGATAGTGACAAGATTTTGAAAAGCCAAAATGCTGGGGCAAAGGTCTGAAGGGGAGAGCAACAGTCTAGGTGTGGGGATCCTGTATAGACCTGGGAGCACTAGATTGGTAAGAGCTAACACTGCACGTGTATAAAAATTAAGAAAGCCTGGCCAGTGTTGCTCAGTGGTTGGGTGGTAACCTATGAACCAAGAGATCAGGGTTTGATTCCCGGTCAGGACACAGGCCCAGGTTGTGGGCTCAATGCCCAGTGGGGAGTGTGCAAGAAACAGCCGATCAATGATTCTCTCTCATCATTGATGTTTCTATTGCTCTCTCTCTCCCTCTCACCTGCTCATTCTCTAAAACCAATAAAAACATTTTTTACTATATTTTATTGATTTTTTACAGAGAGGAAGGGAGAGGGATAAAGAGAAACATTGATGAGAGAGAAACATCGATCAGCTGCCTCCTGCACATCCCCTACTGGGTATATGCCTGCAACCAAGGCACATGCCCTTGACTGGAATCGAACCTGGGACCCTAGAGTCCACAGGTCAACGATCTATTCACTGAGCCAAACCGGTCAGGGCAATAAAAACATTTTAAAATAAAAAAAGAAAGGAAGAAAGAAGCTCAAACCCACTTCCCCAAACTTGACCATTCTTTCTCTAATAAACAGAACCAGAGTCTTTGGGGGGAAGTGCTTGATTCCAGGCCACAGTAGAGAAGATGCCAGAAAATCAGGCAGACAGAGAAAAGGACGGGCGCACCTCAGGGGAGAAACAAGGCAACTTGAAAGAGCTCTCAGTGGCCAAAGCAGGAACAGATTAAAAAACAAAATGGCCCATCGATGTTTCCAACTCTCTCCCTCTCCCTTTCTCTCTGTAAAAATATCAATAAAATATATTTTAAAAAAATAAAATAAAATAAAACAAAATCAAAATGAACAACAGCGCTGCATTATAAACCAGAGAAAAAACTTACACATCTAAGGTCACACAGTGATATAACTTCAGGGAATACACAGACAAAAGGGGATGAAGGCACAACCCTTCCTCACAAAGAACTCCAGTTCATAAATGTAGGAGGAATAACAGAAATCAAAGTCACCCTTAAACCATTACCGAAATCATCACTGCAGGTAAGATCCCCCAGAGGATGTTAATTGACTGGTGAAAGGCAGGGACAAAGAAGGAGAGGGATAGAGAGTCAGAAACATTGATGAGAGAGAGACATCGATCAGCCGTCTCCAGCACACCCCCCAACAAGAATGTCTCTGAAACCAAGGTATATGCCCCTGATCGGAATCGAACCCGGGACCCTTCAGTCCACAGGCCGACGCTCTATCCACTGAGCCAAACCAGTTCGGCAAAAATATATACATTTTTAAAAGTACAAATACAAAATACTTCAAAATATTGATGTCAAAAAACAACAAAAAATGACTGCGAGACTTCCGAGGACCTACCAGTTTGAAGGAGAAGTAGACATGACAACTACATGAGGGATTCTAGACTGCATCCTGGAACACAAAGGGTCAATCAATAGCTAGAATCTATTAAAGTAGTAATCAGTTTCATTCATCATACGGCACCGCTGTGAATTTCTTAATTCTGATGGCAATAGTATGGTTATGCAGGGTATTAACTAAAGGCAAACTGGGTAAAGAAGATAAGGGAACTCTGTATATTTCTGCAACCTTCTGTAAGTTTCCAATTACTCAAAATTTAAAGGTTTCAAACTGAAGAAGTTTAAGTTGTTACTGTTTTTTCCTGGTTTATATCTTAAACACAGGGTGGGGCAAAAGTAAGTTTATACTTGTATGTAAAATAATGTAATGATTAACAATACAAGAATAAACTGTTTCTCCAATTTAAGTTTTAAAATTACAGTTCATTAATGAGTGAATTTGTTCAAAATGTTCATACAAGTTTTGTTGCATGGCAAAAAAGAAAGAAAGAAAGAAGAAACTGTTTCTCATGCACCTGTAAATCTACTTTTGCCTCACCCTGAATTTGGGATTAACTCAGCAATCAAGGACATTACATTCTGACCCATATCTTATTCTGATTGGGATTCATTCTTTCATTAATTTAACAAAATTTAGTGAGCAAGTAACTATGTATCAGGCACTGAGGTCACAGCAGTGAATACAGCATGTAAGCCTCATGCTCTGTGTACTATGGGAAAACAAATAGCAAACAAAATGTTTTCTTTTAGTTATCCTTGGAAAACATGTTTGAATGGTATCATCTTGCTAGCACCAAAATTAATCAGCATATTGAACAAACGCATTCCACAAACGGAAAAAGAATTATAACTTTCCTAGAAGCAACAAAGTAGGAATGTCCATTGACACTGAGCTATACACTTTTAAAATGGTGAAACAGTAAATGCTTATATATATATCCTTTGGACAATGCTATTATGTATATGTCATCGCAGCATTGTTTTTACAGGGTCCGTTTTTTAAAAGCAATCGCATGATCTCATTTCCTAACATATATATGTGTATGCATATGAGTTGGTGCAAGAAGGCGTCAAATGCTAAAGACCAGGAAGCCTACAGACGAGAGCACTGCCGGGTCGCAGTTGCTTTTACTTTCCTGTCACTCACCCGCGTCCCCCAGCCGTCGGTAAGGAGCTCGCTTTGTTTGCACCATTAGGAGAGCAGAGAAAGCACGCAAATCAAAAGACTCCGGACTGTCTCCTGCGGGCGCCCCGGGCGCCGAAGCGCGCTCCGATCCGCCCTCAGCGATGCGGATCCAGCACCAGCCAAACCCGCCCCGGGCGCAGCCTGCAGGCCCGGACCTCAGCCGCCGCCGATCCCCGCAGGTCAGGCCAGCACCCCCGCCGGCCCTCCCGCCGCACAGCGGCTTCTCGCCCCGCGCCCGTTTCACTGCGGGATCCCATCACGCACGCGTCACCGTCCGGACCTCGGCGGCCTCTCTAGGAACCTGGGAGGGCCGGCGTCTCGGCTTCTCCCGGTCCCAGTGCCACAGTGCTGGCCCGCCACCGTCCGAGTCATCGGAGGGCGCATCTCCAACGCCCCGTACCTCCCCCACGACACGCCTGTCCTCCACTCTCCCAGGCCCATTGGGGCCCCACAGCTCTGTCAGCCTTGGCCTGTGTTCCCCCACTCCCCTCCCAATGTATGTGCAGGGCTGACCTTGGGGCTTCCCACCCCACCCACCCACCCTTTACATCGCCCCTCCCCCCCCTAAGAATAAAAATCCAGAGCTAGGGGTCGAAATAGCTATGGACCAGCGACCAGTGACCGCTGCCGGGTCCTGGCAGGAAGGAGTGGTTAAGAGGTCACTCCTGACTCCCTGGGGCCTCCTTCAATGAAGGGAACCAGATGCTAGTTTCCAGGACTAATCTCTTCTTCGCCCATCACCGCCACAAACGCAGGCTGGAAGTCCTTTCTTATGCCCAGCCACAGACACACCGACACCTTCCCGCGCCTCCAGCTGCTTTCTCCTTTGGGTGCGTTCTAACCAGGCTCCTGAGTTGGTGAACATGAGGCTATTGGCCGCTTGAAAAAGAGCTGCAGCAATATCAGGGACTGCCAGCCTCTGACAGAAAAAACGTCTTTTTTTTTTAAATATATATTTTATTGATTTTTTTACAGAGAGGAAGGGAGAGGAATAGATTTAGAAACATCAATGAGAAAGAAATCAGCTGCCTCCTGCACAACCCCTATGGGGATGTGCCCGCAGCTAAGGTACATGCCCCCGACTGGAATCAAACTTGGGACCCTTCAGTCCGCAGGCCGACATTCTATCCATTGAGCCAAACCGGTGAGGGCCAGAGCAGATGTCTTTTACCGACAGCATCAGAGACCCTGAGGGTGTGCAGCCAAACCCATAAAGCACGTGTTGCCATGGCAGAGGCGTGCCACAAGCTGCTGTGGAAGAGACAGGCAGCTGCTTGTGTTACGCTCGGATATATTTCCTAGTGGCCAGCGCCAGAAGTTGCTGATTGATCTCTCAGGCTCTGCTCCACACCTCCGAACTACCCCAAGTTCCTTTCCGGGGACATCACCGGAGCTTGAATATCGGAACCCTTTCAGAAGTGAGGAGTCTTGTCAAGGAAGATCCGATGCTGACATCTTGCTATCTATGTCCAAGCTCCAAAGTGCTGCAATTAAAACTTGCCCCGCCGGTGTGTCTGCATACCTGTCCTCTGACGCCTTCTGACCTGCCCCAAACCCTGGATTGGAGAGTTTGGGTTTTTTCCCAACCCTTTCTGTCCCTTTCTCCATTGTGTAGAGCTGTACAATGAAAGCCACTTTCTTTCACTAACACTCTGGTGTCACTGTAATGACAGTGTGGACTAGTTACTCGGGGAAGTAAATCGTGACTTGCTGGTTCATGGGTGAATGCTCAACCACTGAGCATCACTGGCCGGGCAGGCTTTTCTCTGATTTTAAACTAAATTTCCCATCTCAGAAGAGCCTGAGCAGGTTCTACGTGTGTGGCCTCGAGAGATTTCCTGCTCCCGAACCCTAAGCCACTGAGGCCTTCATGGGTTAACGTGCCACGTCCAATGGCAATGTCAGGCAGAAGCTGGGACCAGATAGTTAAGAGCTCTCTGTGAGGTTTCCAAAGTAGAGAGTGACCTTGAAATCAGAAGGTCGCTTATTAGACTCAGTGGGCAAAGACTAGTCTAAGAAACCGGCTCCAACTTGCTGAGAACTCTGCAGCAGGATGTTTCTGTCTTGGTTTGTGCAGACACATGAGGGACACATGTCACGTGGCCCAGAACACTGGGGAGTATTGTTCATCCCCAAACATCCCAGAAACTGATATTTCAGACCCTGTAAGGACCCACTTGCTGGGCTACAATGAGGTATGTAAAATACATAGTTAACTCCACTGGAAAGTGGCTCTTCTTATCCTTTACCCTACACCCACGGCCAGTACACCCAGAAATGGTGCCCCTGGGAACTGCTCAGTCATATTAGCAAAGGAAACTGTTCATATCCTTCTTCTGCCTCCTAGATACTAGACAACTGCATCTAGATTATGTTGCCCCCATACCGTCCCACTTTTTATCTGTCCCTTGGCCACCAGAATTTGGGTGCAGTTTTAGGAAAGATTATAACCACATCTATGGGTTAAACTACCTCAGTCTTTGAACCTGTTTCCTCATTAGTAAGATGGAGATGCCTATTGTTCACTTCACTGAGACTTAGAGTAGTCGAACATGCCCTGAAGCATCACATATTGAAGTGGTTTTCAACCTTTTCCATTTTATTACTAAAATTATGCGGCACACCAAAAATATATATATATATATTTTTTCCAATCCGACAAAAAATAGGTATAATTAGGATTCGTTCCCACTGGACGGCTGTTGGCTATCATTGTGTTAGCTGTTGTTATTACACTATTTGACAGTCTAAGGGAAAAGTGGTAGTGTCCCTGACTCGATAGTCAAGTATTGCATGTTTTAAAAAGTCTGGAGGCACACCGGTTGAAAATTGCTGATCTACCGTGTAATAGTAACTGGCTGAAGGCTCGGGATGAGCCAGGCGTTTGCCATGTAGCGTCTGTATGTCACCCGTCCCAGTGCTCATAGACCCACGTGGCACACACTGTGCTCTGCTTTTTCTACATTGATGGGTATCAAGACCCACGGGTTGGGTATCTTCCCCACGGCCACCACCCAGAGGGGAAGGGGCAGAGCGAGGGTGCGTCTGACGCCCATGCCTTTGAATGGGCTGAGAACCGCCAACGCAGCCTGAGGCCCCGCTCCGCTTGGGACAGCGAGTCCCCGTCCCGGCAACTCAACTGCGACCTCACTCCCCGCTGCGGAGGCGCGCGCAAGCCCACCTTCGGGGCCGGGACTTCCGGGTTCCTGGGGCGACCGGAAGTGGGTCCTCCCTGGCTTCCGGCCCGGCCATTGTTTTTTGCTTCTGCCGGCAACCACGGTGTTGTGTGCCGAGGCGGCGCCGCAGCGGTTCTCCCAGTGAGTGGACCGGGGCGGGGAGCGAGGGGCTGCCCGGGGCGGGGAACGAGGGGCGTCCGGGGAAGGGGAACGAGGCGCTGCCTGGGGAAGGGGAACGAGGGCGGGGCTGCCGGGGCCGGAGTCGTTACACTGGAGCCTCGGCCGCCCACAGCCCAAAAGTCGGCCACGCTGGCCAGGCCCGCGCTTCGCCCCGCGGCCGGCGGCACCATCCCTGCGGCGCTCAGAAGCAGCCTCCTCTTTGTCGCATCCCCCCAACCCGCGGTGCCCGACCCCCCGGAGCCGGGTCCCTGCGGGCGCGGCGATGGACAAGGCGCCCGTGGCCAGGTGAGCGGCATCGCAGACGCGTGCCTGGCGGAGCGCACAGTGCAGAGAGGTGTTTTCCCGGCTTTAACGCGGGACACGGGGCACAGCGTCAGCCGTGGGTCAGACGCTGCCGGCGTTTCAAACGTGGAGTGTGAGTAGGACGCGCACAAATCCAGATAAGATAAGCTGCTACGCATTGGGAACTGTAAAGGAAGTGGGAAAAAGCCACGCTTTAAATACGTGTGGGCTCCCAAGAGTTCGCCGGCTATTTTCGTCGTTTATAAAGAAATTGAGCCGAGACCGGTTTGGCTCAGTGGATAGAGCGTCAGCTTGCGGACTGAAAGGTCCCAGGTTCGATTCCGGTCGGGGGCATGTACCTTGCTTGCGGGCACATCTCCACTGTGGGGTGTGCAGGAGGCAGCTGATCGATGTTTCTCTCTCATCGATGTTTCTGACTTTCTCTCTCCCTTCCTCTCTGTAAAAAATCAATAAAATATATGTTTTTTAAAATGTCTTTTAAAAAGAAAAAAGAAATTGAGACCCAGAGAGAAGTAGCTTACCCAGGGTACCCAGTGGCAGAATTGGAATTGGAAGCGGAGCACAGATGCCCTAGTTAACCACTAAAGTGCTGATTTTTCAAAGTTCTACCCGATGTAAACTGAATAAAAGTTTTCCTCCTATTTCAGTATTAGCTAAATGAACCACGTTCGTTCGTGTACCAAATGTGTGTCTGTGTGCCGTGTACGCACATATGCAAAGATGACTAGAAACCAGCCTTGTCCTCTTGAGTCCACCCAGAAAGTGGGGGAGACAGCCATGTAAACTGGGTTCGATCCCAGGCAGGGGCATGTACCTTGGTTTCGGGCACATCCCCAGTAGGGGGTGTGCAGGAGGCAGCTGATCAGTGTTTCTCATCGATGTTTCTAACTCTCTGTCCCTTTCCCTTCCTCTCTGTAAAAAAATTAATAAAATATATTTGTTTAAAAAGATAGAATAAATGGCATTTGGGTCTTGACAAATAAGTAGGAGTTTGTCAGAAGTTGAAAGGAAGCCCAGCCAGGGTGGCCCAGTAGCTGAGTGGCAACCCGGGTCAGCAGCTCACCCTACGATTCTCACCCAATCCTCACATGCCCTGATTGTGGCCTTGATCCCAGTAGGGCCATGCGGGAGGCAGCCAGTCGATTCTGATTGATTTTTTTTCTCTATCCCTTTCTCTGAAGTCAATAAAAACATACTTTTTAAAAGCTGAAAAGAGGAAGAAAAATCCAAACAGAGGAAGAGTATTTTAGCTGTGTCTCTAGAGCAGTGGTTCTCAACCTTCCTAAGGCCGCGACCCTTGCATATAGTTCCTCATGTGGTGGTGACCCCCAACCATGAAATTTTGCTACTGTTAAGCATCGTGATGTAAATGTCTGCATTTTCCCATGGTCTTAGGCGACCCCTGTGAAAGGGTCGTTCAACCCCCAAAGGGGTCGCAACCCACAGGTTGAGAACCGCTGCTCTAGAGCTTTAGTCCCAACTTTATTGTGCATCTCTAGCTCAATAGAAAAGCGTAGAAAAATGTTGAGCATACACTTCCAACATAGGTTTATTTGTAAGTTAAAAATAAGTGCTATTTTACAAATTTAATGCACGTTATAAAACATGCACTAAATATGTGTTAAATAACAACCTAGTGTTTTCTTATGTACCCTTTGAATCATCTTGCATTTCCCACATTTGAAGGTCATTGTTACTATTCTAAGCTGGGTACCTGGGGAGAGTGGTAGAAAGTGTGGCTAGAACAGAGGTCTAAGACTGTGTGAAGGACTGAGAGTGCCAGGTATAGATATTTAAGTTTTATCTTCCAGGGAGCCACTGAAAGTTTAAGTAGGTAAGTCACTTGCAAAGATACTTAGACTGCCCTGGTTGTGCGCTTGCTCTTTTGTTGTTTTTTTTTTTTTTTTT
>PVJN01048917.1:0-15423 GCA_004026805.1 Lasiurus borealis
CAGGACAAAATTCTCAGAATATTTCAAACAACTAAACTTGTAGTCTTTATTTACTCTTGTCAAAAAAGGTGTGTGTGTGTGTGTGTGTGTGTGTGTGTGTGTGTGTGTGTGTGTATGTGTGTGTATGTGTGTCTATGAGTGTGTGTTTCAAATCAAAGAAAGAGGGGAAAGAATGAAAGGCAAACGTAATAATGTAAGTGACAGAAGTGAGCATTCTACTTCTTTAAGAATGCAGTGGGCACCTTTGGAAGCACCCATCTTCTTCAGACTGGAAAGTGGGGGCAGAGTTGTGAAAGAAACAGCAGAAAATCGAAAGACCCATATTGGTAGAGAGAAGCATGCATTGGTCAGTCTTTATAAGACCTCTCTACTGTATCATCCAAAGTTGCTGTGGAGGTATACTGTTGCATTGCATTTTAAAACAATATATCACTAGCCCAATATGCACTGGGATCTTAAATTACAATTTCAACCCCTAAAACTTTCTTGGATTAAAGAACACATCTTGAAGCAACTTAAAAATACTTGTATAAAAAAGAATAGTATTTAATAGATGAAAATGAAGCAAAGTAAAAGGGAAAATTATTCTTTGTAGAAAAAATGCTTTAATTTGATTTTTAATATATATTTAAAATATGTTTTTATTTCTTTCAGAAAGGGAGGGAGAGGGGGAGAGAGAGATAGAAGCATCAATGATGAGAGTCATTGATAGGCTTTCTCCTGCATGTCTCCTACTGGGGATTAAACCCACAACCTGGGCATTTGCCCTAACCAGGAATCAAACCATGACCTCCTGGTTCATAGGTTAACACTCAACCACTGAGCCACAGCGGCTGGGCTAATTTGGTTTCTTACATAAATTGTACATATTGAAAGGAAGGAGTAAAATACATTACATGGTGTTCAGGCAAGAACACAGAATTTGCTTTAGCAACTGGCTTGCTCAGAGTTCTACCTTTCATTTGTTTATAGCATTTGCTGGGTTAATACATGTGGGCAGCATGGTCCAAAATGGAAATGCATAATGGCTTTAGCTTTGTTGCTCTTGGTGGAGGTACAATTTTCAATAACTGGATGGGGAGAAGGAAAGATGACCAGGGATAGTTAATGGGGCTAGCCCTGTAGGTGTGGATGGAGCATTTACATTGCCTACTTGACTTCTTATTTGGATTATGGATAATAACAGAGGAGAAGTGCATCTTCATTTGAGGATATCATGGCAAATATAGTCTAGAGTGACTCCCAATGAGTCATACCATATCCCTCAGTGTAGGTGGATTCTGTGGTTTGACTCTAACCAACAATATATGACAGAGATGAAGGGATTTTTCAGATGTAACTTAGGTCTCTAATCAGGTGACTTTAAGTTAATTAAATAAGTAAGTAATCTGAGTTGGCCTGACCTAATCATGTGAGCTTTTAAAAGTAAAACCTAGGCCTTGCCTAAAGGCAAAAACTCTGAGCAGCAGAGTTTCTCCGTATTTCTGACTTTCAAGAAGCAAGCTGCAATGAATTCTATAGCCTCAAGGAAATAAATCCTTTCAATAACCTGACAGAGCATGATGGTTATCCTTCCCTTATAGAGCCTGCCCTGAGGATGCCGCCTGTAGACTCCTTGGTTTCAGCCTTGTAAAACCCTAAACTGACAACCAAGTTAATGTTTGCCCAGATTTTTGGCCTACAGGAACAATGGGTATTGCTTTACATCCCTATACCTATGGACATTTGTAGAAAACTAATACAGATATTTAGTAAGACCTCTTCAAAGGGAAAAGTGAGCAGAGGCCCATAGGTCAAGATTACGTAATCTTGGATTGGGAAACTCTAGATATTTTTTCTTAAAAGTGTAGCCATGTTGAGCATGGTGAAAGGGAGAGGGGGAGATTTCATGCAGAGAAGAGGTTGTTCTTTTGTATGTGGGATGGTATCTTAATCACTAGTAAAGCCCATCAAAACAGCTCCCTAGACAAATAAAAATTTGCAAGGGAGCAGAAGGCTCCTCAGTAGCAACCCCAGGGACCACCAGTAGTCCTGGCATATTGAATGGGTAGTTTTGTAACTGAACAAACAATGGGTCCATCCTGCCTGTCACTACTTGAGCCAATTCAACAGAGACAGGGTTGAATCACATATGAGTGTTTACTCCAATATTGCCCGCAGTATGGGAGAGCAGCTGGCCATCCACAAAAATCTGCTCTGCACCCCACTATAAACCCTCTGCTTATAATGGTAAAAGAACAAAGGATTGCATGGGGAAATAGTCAAAGGGTGTGCCAAATGGGCAGTTAACAAGTAAGCAAACTGGAGATTTGCAATGGCCTGCAGGTATGCAAAAGGGCTGGGATCTTCAAAGAGTTTAGTGATATGCAAGGGTTGAGGATCTTCAAAGGGCTGGGGATTCTGGTTTCTGCAGCAGAGTTGTTCATCTTTCCATGATAATGGGCAGTTCCAAAAGGGAGGGATGTTGCATTTCCAGGTGAACTCCCAGATCTTGAGTGCAGCTGCCAACCATGTTAGAATGTTCCTTCTTTAATCAGAATAAAACAGTCACTGTTAACAGAGCATAAGTAATATTTATTACACATCTATCTTGTTCCCAAACATTCTATTTTTGCCCCTATCAGTTTGAGGCAGCCAGGCCCATTTGACACATGAAGGTTGGTACATGGTGCAATTAAAATGCATGCTCACATGTGCTATGGTAGCAGGGAACATGTATATTCCACTTTTGCTAACAGAGGTCTCCTCTAAATGTAAATTGAAGGTGTCAGGCATTAATGAGATGGCATGGGCCAATGGACCAGCTTGCTGATAAATGAGATTCAATCAGGCCGAGGGCTGAGGAGGACTACTTGAGGTTCTAAAACAAAGTGAGTTTTCCTGTAAACTAAAATTTGAATCCAGAAAACAGCAAAACCTGTGTCAGAATCTGAGTTGTTCTCAGTTTTACTAGGTTCTGGAGCTTTGCCTTGTAACGGAATAGACATGGCCTTTCAGTCTAAGGTTTGTTTTAATCTGCTTTGGACAAAAAGGAGCCACACACTAAACTTGACAAGCTGAGGGAGACCTGCATGTTAAGTCTTATAAACTCAGAGACTGAAGTAACCACATAAAAATTTCTAACTAAAACCTAGTCTATGGCAGCCTATAGTTTCCTTAACAAAGGCCAATCTTTAAGTAAGTAAGAGCCTGGGTATTGTCTTTTTGAATCTTAAATAACATACATTTAAATAACATTCCTTCCTAGGCCACTTAAAGCACAACCACTGGCACCAGAGCAGGAGACCACAGAACCCTTCAGTACTATCTTGTTCTCTGCATACCATCTATATGTGCTGAAAATGTTCATATTAACTATTCTGTACTCACCTATATAAAAGAAGTGTTTGTTTCTCTATTTTGCCTTTTTATCCAATCCCAGAAATTTCCCCATTTTGCTTTCTCCCACCCTCTTAATCTACCACCACTGGATTTCATGTCCCTCCTTACCCCTCCTCCTTTTATTCTAATATATAAAATAAACTGAAAAACTGCCCCTTCCTGAGCATCTTTCAATCCATTGAGATTTTGCTTTTTGGCAATTGTCAGTTTGGCTCACACAAACTCATAAAAATTCTCTACATGTTTGGGCATTTCTTACATTCGCACCACAAAGGATCTCTGCTGAAACTGTCTGGAGCTCCATCTTCTTTGAGAGATAGTGATAGAGAAGGGTTGTAATCTGGGCAGCATATGTAGCTCCAACACCTTTAGGAGAGTGCTCAGCTGAATTAGAGAGCTTACAACACACAATATTGGAAGGCACCCACAACAGCTGTGAAGGCATTATTTGTGCATACAGGGCAAGATTGTCCTTTTGGGGAAATAAGCCCCATCAGATGCAATGAAGAACCTTGCACAGCCTCAAAGGTGGATGCTTTCACATTATAGTTTGAGGAATGGCTCCCCGGACTTAGGTAGTACACAACCCTCAAGCACATAGAAACCCAGGTGTAGGAGAGGTGATATTAAAGTCAATGGCCAATTTGGTCAGTTGTGTAGAGCAAAGATGAATCCATATATGGTTCAGTCTGTGACAAGAACAACAAATCATAAATAATATGTTTTACATTATTTGAGGAAGAAGAAGGCATTAATTTTGTTTCTTGGTATTTTATAAATTATCTCATTGTTTTAATACTGATTTATTAGTATGAGCCTTCTAGATATGCTATAAATAAAGACAATCTTACTTCTTCCTTTTTAATCATTACACTTTGAATTGTTTTATCTTGTTTAATTATATTGGCTCAAACCTTCAATATAATGTTAAATAATAAGAAGAAAGATAATGCCCATCCTTGCATTATTTTTCACTTCCATAGGAATTCCTGTCATGTTTCTCTATTATATAGGAAGAATATATACAGTTGTCATACTAAAAAATACATCAATTTTTGTTTTATCAAATTTCTTATAAATTTAATTTATGTTAAATGCCTTTCTGGCATATATGGATATGATCATATAAACTTTTCCTTACATCTATTAGTATGATGAGTTTCATTTTTAAAATTAATTTTGCATGAAAATTTTAATAAAATGATGAGAAACAGTACAATCGTTAATGTTACTAAGATTCCCTAATAACAAATCTGAAAATGAGTTTGCCTCTGCCCTCTAGGCAGCTCTCCTCAACAACAAGCCTCCTAAGCGTCTAGATTTAGAAAAGTCACATTTTCATATTTAGGCCATCAGCAGAGCTGTGGTGGAAGATGAAGACAGGGGACCACTGCACTAAGACTCAGGCCTATTATGCAAGCCCCACTGCTTTGATATCCAATCTCCATTAAGTGGCAACTTTATCTGTTACTCTAATTATTCTATCTAATATGCTCTCCATTTTTAAAATATATTTTATTGATTTTTTGCAGAGAGGAAGGGAGAGGGATAGAGTTAGAAACATCCATGCGAGAGAAACATTGATCAGCCACCTCCTGCACGCCCCCTACTGGGGATGTGCCTGAAACCAGAATACATGCCCTTGACCGGAATTGAACCTGGGACCTTTCAGTCTGCAGGCCGATGCTCTATCACTGAGCCAAACCGGTTTTGGCAATATGCTCTCCATTTTGTTGTTGGGATCGTACTTGACTATGGGTGACCCAGCAAGATTCAGTACGATGTAGGCATAATCAAAGGCCTGCTTCATTTGCATGGCCCCATTCAAACTCCTTCCAACATCATTACCTGATTGTAAAGGATCTTCAATATAAAGTATTGATGGCCTGTAGCCATGTAGCGTTGTTTTCTGTACTTCATCTTTGGCCACATATGAACCACCATCCTTTATCTGACTGCCAGTCTTTAAATAATTGAAATGCCATTCAAATAATTTTAAAAATTCTATTAAGAGAACACCATGGTTAATATTCAGGATGCAAGCATCTTCCCTGGGATGTAACTGGAGGAAACTGACTGCCATTAAAAAGAGACTCTTAGGACCAATTCCACCTGTAAATACTTCGTTAAGGTCCCTCTGTAATAAAAAGGGGCTGGGTATCAGGTCAGTTACCTATTTTGGGAGCAAACCCTAGGCTTTGTGGCTTTACTGGTCCTGCAAGTGCAGCTGTTGATTTCCAATGGTATATGTTTCTGGTATTGTGATTTCCTTGTTTTCCACTTCTACTTTCCTGGCTTGAGCTTAGGATTCATTCATTTGTTTCTTTTTGGTTGGTTTGGTTAAGTTTGATCTTTGGGGTCTTTTTTTTTTCACCTTCTTGTGAAACTCATTTAATATTATTTTTGTTATTATTTACCCAGTATCTTTGTGTTTTACAGTGGGAGGAAATTTTGGGACATAGCCATTCTGTTCATGTGGCAGCACACATTCTTTAACTGTTTTTAGTCATCACTCAGTCTAGCTTTGGCGTTCCTCTGAAGATTAAGTGGAACACTTCTTTTATTCACCCTGGATAGACATTGTGGATTTCCAAGTTTTCTTTCCCTCAGCTGGCCTGTCTTTCATCTTCCAGCATGTTTATGATATGACAGAGATCTTTCATTTGTTCATTTGTTCTAAGAGAGAAGAGAACATCTTTTAGCAATATTTTTCATGATGAATCCTTTATAATGGAGGCAGGAGTAGGTGGAAGATTAGTTTGCTGCAATCAATGAAGTATTTTATTAGAAAATGATTTTAAATGTTTTCATGTGACTTTAAAAAAATCTTTATTTTTTAAAGTAATACAGATGTTCCCTTTGTTTTTTTTTTCCATTGACCCCTTTCACCCTGCACCCACCCCTCCCAGACCTTCGCCCTTCTATTGGTGTGTCCATCGGCTATGCAAATATGTATATAAATTCTCCATTAATCTCCTCCCACCCACCCCACCCACCTAACTTCCCTCTGAAATTCATCAGTCTGCTCCATGCTTCTATGTATCTGGATCTATTTTGCTAATCAGATTATTTTGTTTGTTAGATTCCACATATAAGTGAGATCATGTGATACGGTATTTATCTTCCTGACTGGCTTATTTTGCTTAGCATAATTCTCTCCAGGTCTTATGGCTTTTACTAAATACATAAATTTATTTTTCACAACTTTTCTTCTTGAGCTTATAACAATCCAACTGCTACCTTATAAATCAGAAAATTAGAACAAGTATTTTTACCAACCACGAGGAACAATTTGTTATATCTTGAATTATGGTGGAAATGTGTCTATAAATGACTTTATCTTGGACCCTTTTTCATCTACTACACTGCAGAGCTTCTTCTGCCTATACAGTTAAGTAAAGCTCTAGGAGATATCCAAACTTTAGTATACAGAAGAATATTTCTGTATGCTTGATAAAATTGCTTATTCTCCACCTATATATCTATTCTGCTTCCTTAAGGTGAATAAGAGTATAATTTTTGCATTTTTAACAGGCACCCTAGGTGAATCTAATACACAAGGACTAGGGGTTATATTAAGCAGACCTGTGGTAGTATATTGATTCAACAAATCATCCTAAAATCTCTTTCTTCTCTTTTATATTATCTGTCACAATGCTTTCAACTTTAGGAGGTATCAGAGGACTGGCAATATGTTGAATTGAACTGGATTTTAAATTATAATTTACCTACATGTTGATTACTTCCAGGCCTAGATTAAATTGTTTCTTGTTCTGGGTCTCTGGAATTTTTCTGACTTGCACATTTTTATTTTATTATGTTTTTAATATTTAAGCTATAATTTATAATCCTGACATTTGATAACCTTCTTAGAGATATTTAAATGGCCTTCTTGGCTGTACACTCCTACTTTTATTTTTCCAATTCTCTATCAGTACTTTTTTTTCTTTTCCTTTTCTCTTTTTGCAAATATATTATTGGGGTTACAAGCATCCAGCATTTTTTATTGCATTTCCTTTTAGTCATGCTACTTAGATATACTTTACTGTGATTTCCTTTAGTTATTCTATGATTGTTTAATCCACCTCTTCTCATAACATCTCCAAATAACATATAGCTGTGTCCAATTTTTACAAAATATGCAATAATGTAATTTACAAGATTTAATTATGTTCTTGCTATTTTTTCATCAGATTTATTTGCCTTTTGCTTAATACAATTTTCTAACTTTATTGTATACCTTTTTGTTTGATTTCTAGAATTCACATTTATAGTTTAGCCAGTGTTAACCTAAAAGGGTTATGATTTGATTTTCAGAAAAATCTGATTCTTTTTCAATAAAGTGAGTTATTTATTAGGTATATTGTAGAATATACATGGAATAAGTATCTCAAAGTAAGTTATATTTCGCTATTGTCAGGACAATAGGATAATATCTTATATTACTACGTGTAAGGTTGATATGATAGGAAACGTGAGTCGGAGACCAAGGCTTGTTAAAAGAGGAAGTTTATTCCACACTAATGAGCGAGATAGAAAAAAACAGAATTAGAAAGAAGGACCTGCCCTGTCTCGAAGACTGGGGAGAGCAGCAACATGAGCAAAGGTGAACTTGCCCTTTGAGGGGAGGGACAGGAAAGGGTAGGGCCCAGGGCACTCGGTACACACTGATTGGTGGTTCAATGTCCCGGGGATGTCTTGGCAGCAGACACAGGTTATGTCAAACTCTGCCCACCAATTGTGGGGAGGGAGGATCTATCATTATGGAGTTTGTTCTATATAAAAAAAAAATAGGGTAACAGCACATGGAGTCATTCATATCTCATGCCTTTATTGTTCAGAATTAAGTCTAAGGTGATGATTTGCTAGAAAAGCTCAGCAGACCCTGAGAAAATCAGACTCTGAGATATTAAATCTAGTGGCTTAAAATGTCATCCTACTGTGGGAAGGAGACCCCCACAAAACATTCAACATGAACATGATGAACCAAGGACTGTTCTCTTTGTTAAAGACTTCTAGCAAATTTACCTCATAGTGAAAAGGAAGAATACAACTACCCAGGGGCTTTCTTTAGCCTGTCTTCTGCTCTGCAGTGGCCACAACCAGGTATCTTGGATATTTTGCTACAGTGCTTAGGCATTTGGAGCAAGAGTTCACCCTCTGAGAAACATGGCAATAAGTGCTGGGAACCACAGGAGATTAGAGGAAATAGCTTCAGACTAGCATTGAAACAACTATAGCCAGAGTTTAGTTTGGGAAGGGAAAAAAAATGATTCTGTGGACTTTAAGCCTTACTTTTTTTATTTACTTAAATTTTATTTTGTAATATTTAATACATCTACAGTTCAACTAGCTTTGTACCAGAAATGATCATTTGTGAGTTTTTCATAAATTATACAACATATACTGAGTTTTTTGTTTGGATCTAGGAAAATAAATGTAGAGTATCAGTTATAGAAATTTTATTTAAAAAGCACACATATATTTATTCATATATACATAGATAATCCAGGAATGACAAATTCTATAAACACTACTAAATGTTTTACCTGCCTTTCTGATTCCCCTAAAATTTTTAGTGTTAGAGCATATATTTGACAGATATCTCTAGTCATCAGTTGCCATATATATATTGTGTGGATCTTCACAGGGATCATTAAAGTCATGATTAATTATGAGTTACAAATGTAATATTGAAGTCTTTTGTGGAGGAGATGGTTTTAATATCATAAGTCTTTTGGATTTCTCTGAAGTTCCATTTTGGATTTTCCCTGTAAAACTCATTGATCCTCTTACCTGGATTTTTCTTTGAAGATCATTTACCAATATATCTCCATAGATATTTCCAAATCAGCTTCCTGAAACTTAAAACTGCATTTTTGAAAGAGAAAAGAGCATATATTTTTTTGAATATTACTAAAAAAGCTCAACTTGGTATACTAAATCTTTAAGTGGAGTACTTTGCTCATATCTTATACTTCTTATGCAATAAAGTATAAAACTTGCTTATTTATACTTTGAATCTTACTTTGAAATTAAAAAAATATTATAATAATGATGTGCTTTTTCACAATATATATTTCCTTTTTAGAAAAAAAAGACACTATAGAAAGTAAATGCAAATATCATTACCATAAGTAGTAGAAGGTAAAATAAAGTAAAAATGTGGATTTGTTTTGAAAAATATAAAGCTTTTGAGTAGAGTAAAATACTAGAAATGAGACTGGAAGAACCTTGGTTCTGCTCAATATTCTGTTCCTATTCTGGTCCCTCAGTTCAACTAATATTGTTTTGTTGTTGTTTTTTAATTTGATTTCAGAGAGGAAGGGAGAGGGAGAGAGAGAGTTAGAATATCAATGATGAGAGAGAATCATTGGTCAGCTGCCTCTTACATGTTCCACACTGTGAACTGAGCCCACAACCCAAGTATGTGCCCTGACTGAGAATCAAACCGTGATCTCTTGGTTTATAGGTCGATGCTCAACCACTGAGCCACATCAGCTGGGCAGCTCAACTAATATTCTTAGTGTGTCTGAAGTTCTCTCTGCTTGTCCTCATTGGAGCTTTCCTAGGCAGAGCAGACCTAAGCAATAGGGGTGATAATTTGAGTTTGCTTTCCCAAGTATCCTTTTCCGCATATACTAAAGTATATACTAGTGTAGTTAAATTCATTAGGAAGCCTGCAAAAAAATTTCTAATATCTCAGGTTCTGATCCAGAATAGTATATATGGAGAATTGAACACACTTTATTGTTACATAAATCATCAACTTTGTTCATAGCAGGTTGACAGAAATAACAACGTAAAATAGTAATAATAGCTAATATTTGTTTTGTGTTTCTCATGATATGCCATATACTTCACATGTATTAGCTTATTCACTCCCACAATAACCCAGTAAGTTAGGTGTTATAATTATCCACCTTTAAGGGAAGTTAAACTATAAAATTTATCTATTTTACTATAAGTACTGAAGAAATAGCAGTGAACAAGCAATATGATCTGTGCCCACACACAGATTTTAGTTTAGCAGAAAATACAGGCATTCATTTCAAAAGAGAGCAAGGAGTTTTGAGAGAACAGACATTGAAAGTGCTCTTACCTAGTCTAAAGAGTGAATGGAAAGTCACAGAGAATGAAAGACCTATGCTTTGTCATAATGAGTTATATAATAGTTGAACACATCCTCCCACTGCCTTCTCATTCAGATATGGAAGGTTAGATGCTTAGAGGGATAGTGGGTCTGTATGCATAAAAATTTCTTTTTGGGAGAAACCAAGATGGCAACATAGGTAAACACCTGAAACTGCTGCCTCACACAATAATTTCAAAACTATAACTAAAAGACAAAACAGACATCATCCAGAAACATAGGAAGGCTGACTGAGTGGAAATTATACAACTAGAAGGAAAGAGAAAAGCATACTGAGACTCACAGGAGCTGTGGAAGGCAGAGGTACAGAGGTGCTTGCGTGGAGAGGGCTGGCAACTGAGTACATGGCTGGCTTTCTCAATCAGGAGGGAGACAAAAGCTCCCAACTGCTCTGACCTCCAGTTCCAGGTGAGACTCTGGGGACCCAGACTCATATGGGGAGAAACTGGACTGTCTGGCAGCGAGCAGAACTCGAGGGCAGGTGTCTCTCATAGGTGCTTGCAGAGATTACCATGGGACACTGAGACCCAGGGGCCTTTAGGGCAGGGCTGATGAGAAGCCATTGCTGTTTGCTCCACCTGAGACTCTACCCCATCCAAGCTGAGCGCAGAGGCTTTTGCATTTGAATGACCTGGTCCTTTGAAATCTAAACTTACCTAACAAACTGCAGCTGAGTCAATAAGACTCAGAACATCCTAAAGAAGGCCCAAGGTCCCATAGCAGCTTGCTTTGCTTCACAGCTGGACCTCTTCTGGACACCTCCAAAACCCAAACAAAGAAGAGGAATCTGCAGATCTCTCCATAGCTCCTGCTGGGTGGCCTCAGGCAGAGGCTAAATTAGCACCTCCTTGGAGCTCCAAGAGCCAATGTACTCAGGGGTCAGAGTGGTACCATCCCGATAACAACTCCTCAGATCCATAAGGGACACATTCAGGGGGCAGAGTCAGTAAGCACCAAAGCTCCACTGAAGCAAGTCTTATCTCCATTAGGGTGTCTTCAGCACAGAAGTTCCCCCAGTGTAGACACAGCTGATCCTTACAGCCAATTGGCCTGGAGGTACCAACAACAATCAAGGCTTAACTACAATAAGACTGTGCACACAGCCTACAAAGAAGTGCACCAAGAGTATCCACCTCAGGTAACTGGGGAGGCTGAGCCACTGAGCCTTATAGGACACCTGGCACTCAAAGCCACTGTATCAACTCAGGGAAGCAGCCAAAATGCAGAGACAAAGTAACAGGTCACAAATGAAAGAAATGGAAGAAAGCAAATGACTGGATATAGAATTCAAAACCATGGTTATAACGTTTTTCAAGAATTTTCTAGAAAAGGCTGATAAATTTAGCGAGACCCTTGAAGATATGAAAAAGGACCAACTAGAAATTAAGCATACACTGGCTGAAATAAAACATAATATACAGAGATCCAACAGTAGACTAAAGGATCACAAAAATCAAGTCAAAGATTTGAAATACAAAGAAGCAAAAAACACCTAACCGAAAAAGCAAAAAGAAAAAAAATATCCAAAAATATGAAGATAGTGTAAGGAGCCTCTGGGATGACTTCAAGCATACCAACATCAGAATTATGGGGGTGCCAGAAGAAGAGGGAGAGCAAGATACTGAAAACCTATTTGAAGAAATAATGACTGAAAACTTCCTCCATCTGGTGAAAGAAATAGACTTACAAGTTCAGGAAGAGCAGAGAGCCCAAAACAGAAGGAATCCAAAGATAATCATACCAAGACACATCATAATTAAAATGCCAAGAGCAAAAGACAGAGAATATTAAAAGCAGCAAGAGAAAAACAGTTAATTAGCTACAAAGGAGCACCCATATGATTGTCAGCTGATTTCTCAACAGAAACTATGCAGGCCAACAGGAGTGGCAAGAAATATTCCAAGTGATGAATAGCAAGAACCTACAACCAAGATTACTCTACCCAGCAAAGCTATCATTCAGAATTGAAGGTCAGATAAAGAGCTTTACAGAGAAGAAAAAGTTAAAGGAGTTCATCACTACCAAACCAGTATTATATGAAATGCTGAAAGGTATTCTTTAAGAAGAGGAATAAGAAGAAAGTAAAGATAAAAATTATGAACAACAAATACATACCTATCAACAAGTGATTAAAAAATCTGATGAACAGAATAAACTGGTGAATATAATAGAATCAGGGGCATAGAGAGGGGATGGACTGACAATTATTGGAGAGAAAGGGGTATGGGGCATGCAGGAAGAGACTGGACAAAAATTGTACACCTCTGGATGAGGACAGTGAGGGGGTAAGGACAGAGGGTGGGGTGGGAACCAGTTGGAGGAGAGCTATGGTTGTGGGAATGGGGGGAGGAGAGGAATAATTGTAATGATCTGAACAATAAAATTTATTAAAAATAAAGAAAAATATTAGAGGACACAGTTCCCTAATTTTAAAATAAAATTAAAAAAAGTTTCTTTGTGTGTTACTACCTGCTACATACATTTGAGAAGAGGCAACACCCACAAAAGGGTGTTCGAAAATAAAGTAGTATACCCATTTAGGAAAGGCAATGGTAGTGAGCTGGAATTTATTTTCATTTCAGATTCAGAAATCATTTAAATTGGGTTTTGCCTTTGCTTGACATGATGGTTGTTTCTAAATGCACCAGAGTCACCTGTTTTATTATATTCTAAATTCCTTGAGGGCAACTTTATGGACGTTGGTGGGTACGGTGGCTCTGAGGTTGCGGCTGCTGACTTACAATTTCATAGAACTCTGGAGCATCCATGCTCCAAGGAAAATGGCCAGTGCAGAGACCCCCAAGCTCAACCTGAACAACAGAGGGTTCAATGGGACTGACATTTGACTGATGTTGCCGTCAGATGCTTCTTCAGAGATGGAAGCCTCCATACAGAATTGAGATACACAGACATTTCAAAATGTTGTTATGCAAAACAAAATGCACTCTTTTGTGACCTGTTAAATATTTCTTGAAAAAGGACAGAGAGGGGAGGTTTTCCCTTGGTTTTGCAAAGCTGGGAAACTTCAGATAAAAGCAGTCAGGATTTTTCCACTTTGTGATGTGTGAATGTGTGTTGTGGTACAGCCTTGGTTATGATATGGGCCCTAGTAACAACCTGACATGTCAGTTTAGCAGTCCTCGTGGCCTGACCTTGGCTCGGGTAGCATTTTATTCCTTGACATCTATGAGATTCTAATCAGCCTGTCTTCATCAGTCTGACGCAGTGCCTTTGGCGTAGGGCTGAAACCAGTCCTGGCTTGTCAAAGAACTGACTGAAGCCAGGTCCAGTGTTTTTTATCAAAGGATGCCACACGTAAACTTTTAGAAACTTTGCTCTCAGGAAGTCCTTGACTCTTGCATCCAAAATAAATTAAATGCCTCATGGTCTAGCTGCAGACATGTGCTTATTCTGACCTCAGTAGAAATTCAAAGCAGAGAATAAGCATTATATAATCATTTTCACGTATTTGTTTACTGTTAGCAAATCACCCTTTAGTTGTTTCTTTTTAAATTGTAAATGATCCTCGCTTCTTTTAGATCTGCCCCATTGAAACAAACACTTATTTCATTTCTGGCAACTAATGACACACGTGCCCATCTGGCTGTATCAGCCCTGTTAGGAATGCATTTGTTCAGAGGTGAGGCCTGTTCAAAAACTTTCTATAAAACTTTTCAGGAGAAATTTGCATATTTCTGCAACACATCCTTAGCTGTATTGTGGCTTGATAAATGCAAGGGCAGAGAGCTTTGCTAGCAGGAAAAATTTGGTGCAATGGAAGGTTGGGGGTAAGAGACAAATAGTAGGGCTGAAGTATGAATGAGGGGCAGATTTCAACAGTGCTTCTCAAACTGCCTGTGGTGGAGGACCATTTTTATTCCCATTACTTTTATAAAATGCAATGAAAATTACTATAAAAATGAAATAAAGAAAAACACATATAAAATACAAGCCCATATTTTTTAGTTAAGTCTATCAGCTCAATCTCATATTTCAGTCACTGATATCAGAACAAATATAATAGATTAAAAATTATGAACAGTTGCTCATCATTGAAAGTGTGTATAGCCTGGCCAGTGTGGCTAAGTGGTCAACCTATAATTAGGAGGTCACAGTTCAATTCCCAATCAGGGCACATGCCTAGGATGTGGGCTTGATCCCCAGTGTGGGGCATGCAGGAGGCAACCGATCAATGATTCTCTCTCATCATTGATGTTTCTATCTCTCTCTCTCTTTCCCTTCCCCTCTGAAATCAATCAGTCAATAAATAAACAAAAAGAAAGTGTGTGTGTAGGCAATTAATACAGCCATTCAGTAGGATGTGCCCACTAATCATGTGAAATGTTGTGGCAATGTCAAAATGCTGTACGTGTTTCTTACATTTTCTTACATTTTTACATTTTTGCAGATGAGTGTTGGTGTCTGAGCCACACTTTTGTAGAACTGGAGGCCTGCTCTAGTAAGAGAAAGGCAGAGGTCACATTGGCTGTGGTAAAAAGTCAAGATTTAATTCTAAGTGCTAGCCAGATAGTAAATTAATAATCTGAAGAATGATAATAAAAATTTGTTTTTCCAGTCAGCTGTGAAGAAAATGGGGTTCTCTTTATGCTGAACTTCCCAGAAGCTTAGGTCTAAGCAGGGTGAGTTTATTATGGGAGATGTCTGCAATAGCAAAATGTCCATATTCCAAGCTTCCACCATTTCTACAGCATCAGCTGTTCTTCCTTTTCCTGGTGCGGTAGAAAGAGTGTTCTAAAGGGGAAGTGAGAGAATGCAATTCTAGTTTGGCTCTGACTAGTATCAAGGCTTAAGCAAGTTTCTTATGTCTGGTCTTAGTTTTCTCATTTGTAAAAGATAGGATAGAGTACTATTAACATCTCTGGTACTTT
>PVJN01048918.1:0-15423 GCA_004026805.1 Lasiurus borealis
TCTTCAGCATCCATCAAGTGAGCAAATACTATGCTAGACATTGTACCAGAAGATTAGCATGACATGAGTGTAATACATTCAATTTATCTCTAAGGGGAAAAAAAAGGCTCTGACAGGTTAAAAAAATATACCACAAAACCTAAAGACAAAAAGCTTGTTCAGAATTTCAATCAAACCCTGGTGGTGATTGAAACATATACTTTTTCTTCTGCTTTGAGATTTCCCCCAAAATAAAGTGGTTCATATACATCAGAAATCAAGATGATTGGCTCAAGATATCTCCTGACTAAAGCACACTTCAGGGAGGTCAAATTTACCCATATTCAACTAAAAATTGGAAAAAGTTGGGAGTACACCATATTTTTTACTTTGAGAAGATGTTGGCTAGACAATCTACACTACTGAGGTCCAACTTTGAATTCAGTAAAAGTGAAGAAAATGCCTCCCTCTTCTACCCAGTTCCCATTTTTCCTTCTAAAAAAGAAAAAAAAAATCTCTGCATCACACTCTCTCCTCTTTTTCCCAATCAATCTTAATTTTTAAAAGGGGCCTCTGAATAATTAAAATCATCATTGTGGAAAGAGGCATTATGATACAAAGGCACAATTGGTTTATATTTGCTATGGTTCTCAGGCCTAGGAGACTCGGATGCTTAAACGAGGCAAATGGTAATACATGGCTGAAGAGTTCATTCATTGTTGTTTGTTCATCAATAATAGATACTTTCACTTGGGAAGGTTAAGTGACCCATACATTATTTGCCCAGTGTGCTTTGGAGTCCAAAACACACCCAGAAGACAATTGCATTCTTCTCTCCCTTCAGACATCCCCTGACACCCTGAGTCTTGTTTTAGCTGGAATGCTTTGTAATGGGCAAAGGCAATTTAATGCAATTTCTCGTCCATTTCACTGATTGCAACTATTTTAGTACATTCTCAAAGAAAGATGATTACAACTTACTGGTTCTTAATGCTTAATTTATTTACATGCATGCCTGCTACAGAGTTATTTTATTCTCCCAAAAGATGGCATAAAATCATTGAAAAAATGATGGGCAATAAACATAGCGGTGCTTGGTGGAAATTAACACCCACAGACACTCCTAACACGGGGTGACCTGTGTTCTACTTGCTCTTAAAACCTAGCCATAATGAAGGCAGTGCAGACATAAAATTCCTTTATTGCTACTTTGTTCTGATGATACTTGCACAATAACAGATTTCTTTTTTTTTTAGTTAAAATAAAAAACATACCCAATTGGCATTTTTGTGTTGGTAACTGAAGCAAAATCACATATATCTCCCCCTTTTTCTTTTCTTTTTGAAAGGATGTCATATTAGTTGGAAGAAAGGGTGAATTTTTGGAACCATGACTGCATTCTAATTGTCTCTTCTGTTGTTGCCTGGGCAAGGGTATTCACATTAAGCTGAACAAATGCCACATTTGCATTTCCGATAAGTGCTAGCATTTTTTTGCATTTCTTTGGCAATTCTCATTTCAGGAAGAACACCTGAAAAGTTACCTAAATTAGTCTACCAGGATTGCTCATATCTCATCAGAGACGGGAGGGGTGGGGATGGGATTTTTCTCCAAATTGCAAAAAAGTTTTGAATCAGCAGAAAGGACTTGGCCCTTTTTATTGGGGGATTAGAATAAGAATAAGACAATAAAGTTAAAATGGGCAAAATGGGTATTTTCTTTTTCTCTCTAAAAAAAAAAAGTAGCAGAAGCAATTTTGTGTCAGCAGTCAGGGGTATTAGCCCACATGCCGGACAGCCTGCACAATGCATTAATGAGTATATTCTCCCACCAACTTCTTATCTAAACAGCATCCAACAGCCTTTCATTCCTCTGCTTAAAAAAAAAAAAAAAGCGGCATCTATTTTTTTTTTCAGCTCAAACAAAACCCACATCCGTGCCGCCTCATTCAAAATTCACATTATTATGTTATTCTAAATAAGAATGAGACATTTCCCATCAAGGAGGCTGCTGGAGGGCTACCACGAAAGTACTGTTTGTGCTGTAATTATTAGAAACTCCTAATGATGTTTGGTTCCCAAATGATGGCAGGGAGGAACAATCTAAAGGCAACCAGGCATTCTGTCCCCACCCTCGCGATCTCTTCCCGGAATGTGACCGTCACTGTTAGACTTTCAAAGTTACATCTGATAAGAGCTCAAAGTAAAATGACTTTCGAAAAGTAAACAGCGGACTGAGAAGCAGGAAGGAGCTCTGAATTCACGAGAATTACATATTCCATATCTTTCTCCCTTTTTTAGTGTTTAAAGGATTCACACTCAGCGGGAGGCAGCGCTGGTTTCAATGAAATAGAGAGATACACCTGACTTTCCGCCCTCAGCCACTCTGAAAGAGGAGCGGCCTTTCCTTGATCAAAATTATGAATATCTCAATCACTCAGAAAACATGCTCAAAACCTTTCCAAGGCTTTGTCTAAAAGTTTGACCCAAATGAAGGGCATGGTTGTCAGTGAAACAATGAGATGATAGGACTACAGGCTTCCACTAAGAAAGAAGAAAGGAAAAAAAGGTAAAAATAAAAAGTCTTAGTATTAGAGGTTTGAGTATAGAAAGAAAAATAATCCTGAAGGAGAGAATATTGAAGATCAAAGACCAGTTAGTTATGAAATCTATGCTTTGTATTTTCTTTTTTTCACTTTCCTGGCCCTTCCTCACCATTCGTTCTTTTTTTAAAAATATATTTTATTGATTTTTTATAGAGAGGAAGGGAGAGGGATAGAAAGTCAGAAACCTCAATGAGAGAGAGACATTGATCAGCCGCCTCCTGCACGCCCCACACTGGAGATGTGCCCGCAAGTAAGGTACATGCCCCCGACCGGAATCGAACCTGGGATCTTTCAGTCCGCAGGCCAACGCTCTATCCACTGAGCCAAACGGGTCTCGGCTCACCATTCGTTCTTAACACATTTTTCCTCTTTCATCAGGGTAAGGAATGCTCCAAAATGATCATTCTCACCTGGCTAATGAAGTGGTCCATCCCCACTCAGGCCTGGGCACAGATGTATGAGCTGGCCTATACATGTTTGCACATTATTTAGAGAGTGGCCATAAATCCAAATCACTGGTGTTGGTCCCTCTAAAAGATAAGTCCATATCCTCGTTCCTAGAACCTATGCATGTGAGCTGACTTGGACCAAAGACTGCAGATGCAATTAAGTTAAGATCTTGACATAGATCATGCCGGGTTATCCAAGTGGGCCCTAAATCCAATGACCCAGTGTCCTTTGAAGAGCCACGTAGAGGAGTACAGGCACACAGAAGAGAAGGTAATGTGATGATGGAGGCAGAGACTGGAGTGATAGGGCTACCAGCCAAGATACCAAGGAAGGTTACACTCACCAGAAGCTGAAAAGGTAAGGAAAGATTCTATCCTGGTGCCTTCTGCAATTTAATTTCAGACGTCTAGCCTCCAGAACTACCCCAATTTGTGGTAATTTGTTGTGGCAGTCCCTGGGAACTAATAGACCTGGAGAGACTGCAAAGATTCTCATCCCACGCTGCGCTCCAGAACAATGAAACAGGAACCTTTGCAGGTAGGACCTAAGCAACAGTAAGTTTTAAAGCTCTCCCACACGATTGTTATGCACAGGAAGCCTGGAAGCACTGACTCTGTTTCAGGCCACTGTCCCTGCTCATTAGCTAAAACCACTTCTGTGCAGACCTTGAGGGAAACCTGACTTGAGAAAACGTTACCTTTGTGAGTCTCTCTGTTCAATTTTTCTGATAGAAGTTGTTGTTAGCTTTTCAGCCTCATTCAAAGTGGCCCACTTAACCCAATCCTACAGCGATGATAATAACCAGAGAGTTACTGTTTATTGAGTCCTTACTAGGTACAGGTACTAGTTATAAAATAAGCAAGATAAACTTGATCCAGCCCCTCTGGGACTTAACAGTCTATGGAGGGATTCAAATATATAAGTAGGCATCCTATTTAATAGAAGAGTAATATGCAAGTTGACTGTACCTTTACTACACCCACAAGCCATGCCCACCAGCCTTGCTCACCAACCAATCAGAGCGAGTATGCAAATTAACCCAACCAAGATGGGCCACAAAAGGAGCTGGAGAGAGGCTTGGGTTCCCTTAGTGATGGAGGAAGCCAAGCACCCAGGCCTCCACTTAAGGCAACAAAGTTTCAATGGCTGTGTGAGCAGAAGGCTTGGCTCCTCTCCAGGCTACAAAGTTTCAATTGTAGAAAATAAATAAATACTAGATACCAGGGCCTCTGCTTGGTTGCCAGGGGGTGTAGCCAGCCTGCAAACTACCACAGGCCCCTCGCCTAGGTCACCCCATGCCCCAAGAGAACACCCTCCCTGATCCAGCACACCCTTCAGGGCAAACCAGCTGGCCTGCACACCCATGCACCAGGCCTCTATCCTATCTAATAAAATAGAAATATGCAAATTGACCATCACTCCAACACACAAGATGACTGTCCCCATGTGGTCAAATGATCCTACTACCATGTGGACACAAGATGGCCACCACAAGGTGGCCAGCAGGGGAGAGCAGGTGGGAGGTACCAGGCCTGCAAGGGAGGGTAGTTGGGGGGAACCCAGGCCTGCAGGGGAGAGAAGTTGGGGGTGGGGGCAGTTGGGGGGCAAACAGGCTGACAGGGTCACAGTTAGGCATCAATCAGGCTGGCAGGGAGTGGTTAGGGGGGTGATTAGGCTGGCAGGGGAGTGATCAGGCTGGGAGGCAAAATCAGTTAGGGGCAATTAGGAAGGCAGGCAGATGAGCAGTTGGGAGCCAGCAGTCCTGGATTTTGAGAGGGATGTCCAACTGCCTGTTTAGACCCAAGTAGGATCAGGCCTAAATGGGCAGTTGGACATCCCTCAAGGGGTCCCAGATTAGAGAGGAAGCAGGCTGGGCTGAAGGATCCCCCCACTGCTCCCCCATGCACGAATTTCATGCACTGGGCCTCTAGTTTATAATATTAGAGTAGTGAGCCATTGGTGAGGACAGTGTAGGGTGCATTGGATGCTCATTAGGAGGGGGGACATGACCCAGAGTTGGGCATGAGAGAAGATTCCAGGAGGAAGTAGCATCTAAGCCAAGACAAGAAAGATAAAAACTGCAAAAAATGATCATATGAAGGGAAAGTGGAAGGCTTCACAGGCAGAGAGAATATAAGCATGGGTGAAGATATTGAGCAGAGGTCAGCCATGTCAAGGAGAAAAAGGTATAAGAAGATGCTTAAGGAGTAGGGGCCCAGAATCTGCAGAGCCTGCAAGCCAGAATGAAGATCTGGCCTTTATGCAGCAAGTAATTGTGAGCCACTGCAGAGTTTTAAGGAGGGCAGGAACCTGGTCAAAATTGCATCTTGGAGAGAAAACTCTGACTTCAGTATGGACAGTACAGCTAATAAAACCAAGAGGTAGGATTTGAGCTCAAATCTCTCTGGGGCTGAGCTGATTCCACTGCACCAGGCCTACTCCCGCAGGTGACATGCAGAGGGCCCCTGGTGAAGCAAGACAAGTCCAAGTCTCATTGAAAAGAATCCTTTCCTGCCTGACCTCCAGGCTTGGCATGGGGAATTGAGAAATGTGTTAGTGGGTCACTGAAAGAATCACTGAAAGAAAAACCAAGGCCTGGGGAGCATCAGAGAGGCAGGTGGAGGCTATAAGGCCTAATTTGTACTTGTTCTAGTCTGCAGGGCTTGTTTTCCTTGGGGTTAAAGGAGGATAGAGTTGAGGGTTCAACAGAGAAGGTAGGGAGATGAAGAGGAAAGCGCTCTGATGGTTGGTGAATGTAGACTGAACCCTTATGGAGAGGCCAGCTAATTGTGAGATATCATCTAGGCCAGTGGTTCTCAACCTTCCTAATGCCGCGACCCTTTAAGACAGCTCCTCATGTGGTGGTGACCCCCAACCATAAAATTATTTCCGTTGCTACTTCATAACTGTAATTTTGCTACTGTTATGAACTGTAATGTAAATATCTGATACGCAGGATGTATTTTCATTGTTACAAATTGAACATAATTAAAGCATAGGGATTAATCACAAAAACAATATGTAATTATATATTGTGAAATATTTCTTTCTAATTACAAATAAATGAAATTTCGTCTTGAATCGTGGTGTAGCATGGGCAACAGTCTTCATATAACAACAGTAAAGTACATTGCTACATTTTGCTACACCGAGGAGTGGTGTGTTGGTTCCTAAGATCATGGGAAATAGGTGTTTTCCAATAGTCTTAGGTGACCCCTGTGAAAGGGTCATTCGACCCCCAAAGGGGCTGAGACCCACAGGTTGAGAACCACTGATCTAGGCATTTACAAAGAACTCCAACTCAGTGACCTTCCCTAACCTTATCCTAATACAGTTGACCCTTGAACAACATAGTTTGAGTTGTGCTTGTCCATTTATTTGAGAATTATATGTATTTGACCCGCAGAGTTCAAATCCACATAGTTTAAGGGTAAATTGGGGGCTGGGCATGTGCAGATGCATAGGAGTGCTGCCTTAAACGATACATGAATCTTCTACTGTTGAAGCAGTCATTGGCTGTAATCCCAGGTTTTTCAAGTTAAGTATAATTTGTTATGAATGCTGTTCAGGAATCCATAGTCTAGAGCAAGCAAACTCAAAGGCTAACACAGGCCAAATGAAGGAGGTATGTAGCCTGTGGGCCACAAGTTGGACCTTCTTTCACACTTTCTTTCTCTCGCTCTCTTTTTCCCCCTTCCATTCCCTTTGAAACTCTTCCCATTTTATCACTTTTCTTCCTTTCTCTCTCCTTTCTTCCTTTTTAAGGTTTAGAACATGTAAAAAATTCTGCGTTTATTTAAATTAGATTTTAATCAACTGGAGATTTGTCAGTAAATGGGGTCACAATAAATAAAACACTCTAGACTTTCTCAGAGTTGAAGTAGCAATTTCATCATTTTTTTTTTAAATCAACATAGAATTCTGTAAGCCTTCTTGATGAGATTTTAAAAACAAAATCCATGTGGACTACAATTCCTCAAACTTAGTTTCAGGTTAAAATTAAAAATAAACATTTACTGAGAGTTAATATCTTGTAAAAAAGTTTTAAAAAATATCCTTTCAAAGTATCTCATAACTTGAGGAAAATTGGCATTCTTTATGAAATTCAAACTTTTATGCATGAATCTTCTCCCCAAGCCTCACTGATGGAAAAACAAAACAAAACAAAACACAACTTAGGAATAAAATGTAAGCAATCAAATTGGTTAACCTTTACAATGTTAGAAAATCAGCTCAACAAATACCATGGCAGGTGTCATGTGTGATGGTTGAGGTGCCCAGATGGACATCAACTAATGGTCTTACCTGTCACTGACACATCACTCCATTGTTTCACAGCTCTGCAGACACACTCTAAGCTCACTGTATCAATTACATTAAAAAAATTATAGCTTACTTTATCTTATCAACTTAAAATGAGAGTATATAAAATAAAATAAATCTACTTGTTGTGGATGGAAACTTGTGAGGTTGAGAAGGTAGGAGGACATATGATTACTGAAGGAGAGATGAGTATATATGGAAAAACCTGGGAGATATAGATGGAACAAGATGATTTCGAAATCTCCTCCCAGCTGACAAATGACAAAAGTGATGTTCTTGCTTAGTTACTCATATCTTTGGATTTGAAGGCTATTTAAAAATTGTGGTTGTCCAGCCAATGAATAGGAGAACGTTATGTTTTTGGACGTTGCGATCTGAAATCATCTACACTGAAATGTTAACAACAGAAAATGAGGTACATGTTGTTTGAGTTAAGCCATGCAAAGGCAAGGCCTCATCTTTCAACAGTCCTGGTGCTGAATCCCTGTGCTGTAAAATCAGAGGAGTTGTAAAAAATTAAAGTATAAGAAGCAAGCTCCTGAGCATAACTCATAATAAAATGCTTTATAGATTGTTCTGAAATGGGAAATAAGGAAATTAGGCTCTACTGGACTTTGGTAGATGGAAACACCATTTTCCCACTCTTGGTTTCTATGAGGAGGTGAATTTTTCTCTCATTTTTCACCTTTCCAATGGGAAAGAATAGCAATTGAGCATTGCTTGTCTTACCTCTTGCTATTCCTCTGGAAGGAGAGTTACCTATAAGGAACATTTTTTAATAAGGCTTCTCTGCTGCTTCTATAGGACAAGCAGCCTGCTGGCCCAGCACTGGTATGACCAGGTAGATAAGTCTGTCTAATTCTGAAATTCAATAGTTGCTTAAGCTCACTTGGCTTCCAAAACTGGCTGTTCACTCCAACTTAATCTCTGTCAGTATTTTCATTCTCGAACTCTTTTATTTTCTAAAATTGTTCGAAACTCAAATAGAAAAGAAAGCCCAACATATTGCAGACCTTCTGCATTTCCTCAATTAGTATTGGCAAAGATAGTATCAGAAATGTAATGGTCTTTGAGAAGTTTTAGCCTCACTAAGGTATCAACTGGTTTAAGCCAGTTGTCCCACAGTCACAATCCTTGAACTTAAACACGATGGGCAGAAATGGTCCCACAAGAGCTTAATTTTGCCTCTGCATTTCCCATGTACGAGACATAAAGCATTGGCTTTATTGTCAGCGAGGGGGACTTGAGATTTTTGTACCTTCTAGCAATGGTTGGGTGGTGGCAGCTTCAATAGCTGTGAACTGTCAGTATTTTGGCCTCCATGAAATCATGTGAGCAGACATCTTGGTTTTATGAAGCCATGTCCACAACCACCGATTCCGTCATGGAGTTCCTGAGGCCTGAGAGAACTTTCTCCCAAAAAGAAGACATCATTTCTACTTCTTATGTAATTATTAAATCCAAAGTCAGTTTGAAGTCTGTGGGGAGAGTACCTTTGGAGGTATGGACCAGTGCACAACTTTTAGATTAGTTCCCTCTTTTATCCATGAAGGCAGTTCAAGGTGACATGAAAGAGGAATTTGACTCAGCTATTCTTCCTAAATTTACCAATTGTATTGGTTATGTCATCTCCATAGGAGAAAAGTGAGCAAAGGGAATCTTTGAAAAAATTCTCCCCTTAGCCATGTAAACCAGAAGGGGAGATGTGGTCCTTAGAGTCCATTTCCCATTGCTTCCTGATAAAATGCAATTTTCTTCTTCAAGGTTAACAAATAGAAGGGAGAAGGGAGTTGCCACAGGTACAGCATTTGAAGAAAACATTTTTGCCTGTTAGCAGCTACTGAGAAAAGTATCTCAGAAATGCTGTGTAAACAATTGATACGCTTTGGGACAAAAATCTCAATTTATATTTTCCCTATTCAAAAAAACTAAAATCAAAAACCAAAAGCAACCCATGGAGATCAACTAGATGTGTGAAATTCACTTCTTATTTAAAAGGAAGGAAGAAACCCAATTCTAATCTCAGCTTGGGTGGAGATGGTCTGTGTGCTTGCATGTAGACTGGGAAATCTGTATTTTTCATTGGGTAAAAAGCAAGAGTCTAGTATTCATTTTTTTAGTAGTTACCTGAACTATGAAAAGTTTGAGTAAGAAATATGAACTGGGAAGTGTTTAATTGACTTGTGAGTCTATGTCTGGATGGTCTCCAGAGTGGCTGTTAATCAGGAATTGCAAGTAGGAATGTGAGATAGGACACATGTGAAGTTGACAACTCGTGAAATAATGCCTTATTATAGAGTAGTTTAGGGCTACAACTCTGGGTTCAGTCAGCTTGGGTCAAGTTCTGGACTTTTTACTTGTTAGTAGTATTGGGCAAGTTACTTAACATCTTTGTGCCTTAGTTTCTTCATATGTAAAATGGTGATAAAAATATGGGGCCTACCTCACTGAGCTGTTGTTCAGATTAAATGGATTACTGTAACCAAAGTACTTGGAACAGTACCTCCCACCTAATAAACACCCTATACTGCGCTATGATCAGATCTACCCAAACTACAATTGAGTGGGCATGGCTGAAAGAAGTTTTGGTCAGGTACTGAAGACAGGCTGGGTCTGCATTAGAATTTTGATTGTGCCACTAACTACCAAGGACTACATGTCACTTAACTTCTCTGAGCCTCAGGTTTCTCTTTTGTAAAATTTTTAAAATATAGCATTACCATAAGGATTGAATAAACAAAAAGATTCTGGAAGTTCTGTCCTATAATGTCTTCAATAAATACTTACATTCCTTTTACCTTCTTCCCTGTCCCATATTCCTCATGCCCTCTCAGAATGAAAGTCTGAGTGAAAAAAAAACACACACACACACACACACCAAAATATCACTACACTTACCAAGATGCTGTACTTGATTTAGAATCAGTGCTATAAGTGACTAATGAAATAGATCAGGAGGTGAAAAGAAAGGAGGCAAGACAGAGTTTCTGGGCTCATAACGTCCTCTCTTGAAGGCCAACTTAAGAAGCACCATATCCAACCACAAGTGTTTTTTTAGATCCAAGCAATGCTGATAGTCAAGGGAGTCACAATAATGAAAATAACATGTTCTCCAGCTGCAGAGATTTATACCAGAAATATTGGAGAGAAGAGAAGAAAAGCTCCCTAGTAGTTCTAATGCATATTGACTATGATTCATATACTGACAGATGTACAAACCAAATGTTACAGTGGCTTAGAATAGTGAGTGAGCCTATCTGGTTTGCCCATATGGAAAAACTATAAGACAGAGGTAGTGGCTAAAGTGATTTTTGAAACGGGATTGTGTTTGGATTGCACTGTAGAAAAAAGACATACAGAACCAATGGTCATTTGTGGACCGAATTGGCTCCTTTCCCTCAAAGTTCATATATTGAGTTCCTAACCCCCAGCACCTCAGAAAGTGTTCATGTTTGAAGATGAGGTCTTTAAGAGTTAATTAAGTAAAAATGAGGTCATATATGTGGGCCCTATTTTATTACTATCAATGTCTTTATCAGAAAAAAACACCAAACTTGCATTCCTACTTGATCATTGTGTGTTATAACAGACTTTGATGTTAATACTTTGTTGAGGATTTTTTTTCATCTATGTTCATAAGGAATATTATTCTATAGTTTTTCTTTCTTGTAATGTTCTTGGATTATGTTATATTTGCGTTCAATGTTTGGTAGACTTTATCGGTGAAGACTTCAAGGTATGGGTTTTATTTGTTTATTTTTTGGAGAAAAGTTTTATAAATGAACTCAATTGATATAGGATTATTAAAATTTTCTTCTTAAGTCTGTTTTGCAATTTGTGTCTTTCAGAGAATGTATCCATTTTATCTAGTATGTCAACTTTAATGACATAAATTTACCTAAAATTCTCCCTGATTAGTTTTTTATTCTCTTGATATCTGCAGCTTCTGTGGTGATGTCTCACCTCTGTTGTTTTCCTTTAGCAAGCATCACAGACCTGTGCATTCTGTGGTCCAATGTTGGAAAGCAATTATCCACATATTTTATCTAATTCCCTAGTCACATAGGGTGGGAGGGTTAGTGTGGATTTTGTTATTCTCTCAGGGTCAGAAACAGACTTTCCAATTTATTTTTTCAATGCTGTGCAAAGCAATAAATAAATAAATAAATAAATAAATAAATAAATAAATAAATAAATGCACCAATTTATAGAAGAACTGTAAAGTGGAGTGTTTTTTTTTTTAAATAACAATAGCTAATTATTATTAACAATCTCTTAGTATGAGACACAGTGCTAGAGACTATGTATGTCTTATCCTAGTTTGTTCTCCTGATAACCTAAGAGAGACTTAATATTATTCCCTCTTAGCAAGGGGGACATAGTGATTGTAAGGAGCAAATAAGCACTAGAGTTAATTTTTGAACACTGGCCTGTCTGACTCCTGGCATTGTATTCCTTTCCTCCATTTGAGTAGCATTGGAGAGAACAGGGTGGCAGTCCCTAAGGGATTACTAGAGTGACAAAAAGATTTTAGGGTTAAAGGAAGAACTAGAGCTGAAATATCAAGGCCTAGCAAAGCCACTATACAGGGGAAACTTCTCCCCATGACTCACAGACTTTCCGTTGCAGGCCTGTCCTAATCTAAAATGGAATTTATATCCCTCACTTTGCAAAGTTCAGTTAAGATCACTTGTCCTAATTTTCACAGGCGCTCTGCACCATTTCCAACTTGCAGAAAGTTTGCAATTTTCCTCCCTGCACTCAAAGTCTTTGGTTTGTGAGGACTGTATCTAGGCTCTTATTAATTTCCTCTGACTTCTTGTCACTCATCTGTGCCCCTGCAGATTTTCTCTTTGGGATTTCCCCCCTTTACTCCCCCTGCTGCTATTATGAAATAGACCTTTGGTCTCTGGGGCTCTCTCCACATACAGTTTTAAGCATATTTTTGTGATTCTTTGTTATTAAAATTTTTTTCCTCCATCATCAACTTCTGCCTAAGCATGAGCCAATTTCTTTACTTTGTATTTTGGCTGTGCTCCTAGAAAATGGAACTCAACCTGCCTTTTGTGCAAACACATGCAATTGAAGCACCTCTCTTACCTGCTTCCTGAGCTAGTCACAACCTACAAATAGCATTCAGAGATCTATTTGAAAACCTCTGGCTACTCAAATCAAATAACTGTTTATCAACCCTGATTTTATTTCATTTAGCTTCTGATTTGGGGATTCAATTGGTCATTAAAACCCTTAATCTGCTTCAGTCACACTCGTTCTGTGTTCTCACTGAAGGCTTACCATGCACCCTGGCTGGACTTCATACAACTAGATATTATGTTACATTCTTCTCTACTCTGGGCAGTGCTAAATTCAGTTTAGAAATCCAAATCTTTCTTGTATGTAAACCTATTATGTGTGTGCTGCCATCGGTCCCAGAGCCTTTGATCACATTTCTTACTAGGATAAAGGTTCTCTTCATGGTGGCAGATAGTTTGCATCATTCATGCCATATCTAGTGCCAAGTTGATAAAGATTCTGAGGACTTGTCCGACTTAAAGGGCAAAGTGTGGCTATTGATTAGCAATGGCTACCACGTTTATGGGAGAGGAGAGTGTGACACAGATGTCAAATGTTTGCCAACTCTAGAATCTATTTCTTCTCTGATGACAATCACTATGGGATGCCTTGCCAACAACTACTTTAATAAAAATAAAATCTTAAAAATTTAGACCTGAAATAAATCTTACAATATAGATAACATTTAACAAGTGCTTATTCTATACTAGAAACTCCATTAAATTCTTCATATAATTCATATTGCTTAATTTTCATTAATACTCTAATTTAAACACAACAAAAAATGAGACTCAAGTTTATGTAGATGGCCAAAGTCATCTAGCTAGTCAGTGGGAGAACCTGTCTATAAATCCAATTCTGTTTGACTTGAGACCTGACCACTGATAACAAAAGTGAGACAAAAAAGCTTCACTTGTATGTGCATGTGGCAAAGGTAAACCCACTTTATTTTCCTTCTTGACACATAGGAAGACTACATGTCCCAGTTTCTCTTGCAAATAGGTAAGACTGTATGATGGGGTTCTGGCCAGTGGAATGATGGTGGAAGTGATATGTGCAGCTTCCAGGTTCCAGGCCCACAAAACCTCACGTGCAATCCCTCACATTCTCATTTGTTTCTCCTTCTGTCAGTTGCAGAAGACTGTGGGACTACAGGAGTTGTGGATCCAGTAGAAGCAAGGAACTCAGGTTTCTGAGTGCCCTGGTGAGGCAAAGCTCACTGCTCACCATGTTGGTCTGTGATATAAATGATAAATAAACTTTTATTATGCTAACCCGCTCATATTTGGAGTAGATCATTACAGGAGTTAATGTACCCTGAGTGGTTTAAAACTCGGGTCTAGTCTGTATTTCTTCTCACTATCCAGCATGAGTCAAATGTATTCCCCAAAACATTGGCTTCTCAAGTTCTGATGGCTTGATTTTCCATCAGTTCTACTAGTATATCTTAATTTTTTAAATGAGATTACACATTTCTTTCATTTTCATTTACCTTGACCCTTAGGGAGGTCAACTTCGGTGGCAGTAATGGGATCCATACCTTGTTTTCTAATACAGTGATTTTCAACTGGTGTGCAACAAAAAATAAATATTAAAAATTAAAACATATAATAGTTGACTATTTAGTCAGGGGTACTGAACTTTTCCTTAGATTGTCAAATAAAAAATGACAGCCCACACAAAAAGGGAGTGGGTACAAGGATATAGTTAGGAATATTAGTCTTGCAAAGGAGTGACAGTAGAAAGTAACCCATGTGAATGAATCAAAATTGTATCTATTTTTCTGGTGTGCCTCGGAATTTTAGTAATTAGTTTATATGTGCTATGAGATGCAAAAGGTTGAAAACCACTGCTCCGATAAATGCCTGCCATTTTCTCATTGACCTGATTCTCCCTGTCCTCTATCTATATCAACCAAACTGTTTTTTTCCCCATCAAATGTACTTCCTTCTTAGACTAAATTCTGATTTTCACACCTAAATAATATTTTCATTCTGACTCCAGGCCGAGGAAACGAAACTCAATATGTTCTCTTAAAAATTTGGTTCCTGTTTTGTAGTTTCTTTTTTTCCTGATGTATTATTTCTTGTATGGTTGTTTATCTGACATAAATCTTATGTTTTATACTTGCTGGCACCCTTTGAAAGAAAAAGCACTGCTTCAAGTTTTGTGCTATGCTTTGCAACACACAAAAATATTTATGCTTGTTGACATTCTGTTGTTATTATGGTGTCTATCTGATGCTATCACATATGTTTCATACATGGAAATAATGTATATGGAATCATTTAATAATAATAATAACTTATGAATTACAGCAGCAGGAAAAAAGCTATAGGCTTATCAATCCAGCTCATTATATAGCAACTGCCCCTTTCTCTTTATCAGTTCACACAAGCAGACTGGGAGCCTGCTGCCATACCACCTTGTAGTTAGGTTGTGTGTTCATATGGGGCTCAATTTGCAGCCTTAACCACATCCTTGGGACACATTTCCACACCCCCACTGAGTTTTCTCTATTTAAAAACCCCATGTGATGGAATGGTGCCCATGAAAACTGCCATAGGGGTGTCAGAGATTGGAACAGTGGAAAGAAATGGAGCCAATAATAATAACAATAATATGTGGATCTTTATGTGCATGTGAGTGTGTATCTGTGACTAAATATATATTGTATTTCAGTTTTCAGTATGAGGTTCAATTCTGCAGAATGCTTTTCATGGAAATATTACTCTGAATGCTTCCTGGAGAAAAGCAAAGAGCAAAGGAATGTCAGAGGGAGCAAAGAAAACATTGTCAGAGCTGAGGCAGGTTTTCTTCTGAGATTTGTGAGATGAAACTAATGATGAGTGAAACATTCTAGAAAAGAAATTGCCCATCCTGGTAAGCATTTTCCAAAGTGTAATTTCTTGAATTCTAATCTTTGGGAGGTTAATGTTTGCAAACATAAAACAAAGTGTTTTGTGTCCAAATGAGTCTTTATAAACGTCAGT
>PVJN01048919.1:0-15423 GCA_004026805.1 Lasiurus borealis
GATTCTGAGAAGGAGCTACTAGGGAGAGTAGGTGGGTAAGTAATAATTGCTACTGATGATTTTAGCGCTTATTTTAATCAGAAGATTATATACATTGTGCCTGAATATTGTATAAAGTAATTTGCTCATATTGCTGAATGTCAGAGAATTAATTAACTTTTAAATGTTCCAGTATGCTATAAAGACTAATTTTGTAACTTAAATGGAACTTTATAAAAATTCGAGGCTCAGAGTTTGTAATGAATGTGGTAGTTTCTAAAATGAAACTTTTCCAGTGTTGCTAATTATCTAATAATTAATTTTAGGTAGTTGATTAATTCATCTGTAATATTTGTGATTTTAATGAAAATGATAATAGCTTGTTTTGCAAAAGTATTTTGTAATTGCACTTGGATAGCAGCTCTCTAATTTTATCCTCAGGGATAAGCCTTTGAGGTAGGCATGCAGACACTTTCAATTTCTGATTTAAATGACGAATCTCATTCAGTTACTCAAAGTTTACATATAAGATAATGGCTTGTACAATAATTGACATAATTTTATCTATAGGTTTTGTAAGTGTGTTTATCATGGAAGAAATACATTCAACTTATCAGTGAGATTTTTTTTTAACAATTAAGGCCGTTTTTTTTTTTTTTCCCAATAAAAACACATACCAAGAAACTGAGAAAGAATTTCTACTGACACCCCATTTTTGGACCTTGAAAGGAGGCCCTACATAGTTACTGTGGAGCATAGTAACTCCAGGTAGTTTGCCACCTATGGTGAAATGCAGAGACCGGACCCTTAGTGTAGGAAAACCTAACTGCATGGTATAGCACCTATGTCCTAAGCTTGTGACTCGGGTGCATATTTAAACTATAAAGTTCTCAGTTTCCCAATCTGCAAAATGGGTACAGTACAATTTCACTAATTGCTCAGAACAATTAGTGAAAAAATATTATTAAAAAGTATACAAACTCTTATGCATTGTGGACATGCATAAAATGTGTGGAATATATTCATTAATTTAATATTTTCTCTAAACATACATCACCAGTATTTGTTTGTTTGCATTCTTATAGGGGAGATTATAAATTATAGAAAGAGGGCCTGAACATGAGCAGTGAGCATCTGGAGGAGAGCTAGTCAACATGAGATGTTGAAGGCACATCGTAGGTACAGAGTAGTAAGCTTCTCCTGGGAAGCTCATATGCCTGACATAAATTTGATAGGCTTTTAAAAATAATGTAAAAATAAGTCCACTAAATTTATTGAGTGGCTTTTTATAAACTTGGCAGGTACTACAATTAATCACAAATACGTTTTGTCATAGTTTTCGTTTCAAAATTATTACATCACTAAGGAGATACACCCAGGCGAACCCTCTAAACAGTATAGATTCAACTACATTTCCTGAGGGAGAGAGTTACTTCCAAGGACTCTAGATTTCATTGAACCTCATTTCATTCTCACAAAAACTGTATGGGTAGGTATAGGGCCTTTACTATTAACAAAGAAATTGAGGCTCAGAGATACTAAACCACTGGCCCAGCTGGGCCACACAGTGAGATGATGGTGGAGCCAGGACATAAACTGAAGCCTTCAAACTCCAAATCCAGTTTCCTTCAGGGAACACAACATCTTTCATTAACCTAGAGTGTACTTAGCATTCGCAGAAGGCTTTGTGATGTCACATGCAGCTTTATTCTCCAAAAGAAAAGGAGAATAATAATAATGCCTCTGGCAGCTGGAGGGAGGATGCCACTTGGCACTGGCCTAGTCGGATTGTTCTGCAGAGGACTCAGCTGTGGCTGGTCCTGAACGAACGGGGTGTGGATGACTGATGGGCTTGTAAAGGTCTAGACTCCAGGGAATTAGACTGGAATAGAATGGGCATAAGCAAGATGAGAGGGAGAAGTGTTCTGGGGTCAGGAATAAGCTAATCAACTTTCTTGGATGAAGCATCTGAGCTGTGCAAGGAAAGAAAAGATCAAAAGAATAAGCTGGAGCCAAGCTGTGGAGAGCCCTGCGTGCTGTTGTCAAGTGTTTGCACTCCATCCCGTTGGCAGTGGGAAAGGTACTGAAGTGTCGCATCATAAAAGAGCCTATTACCGCCAGCTTAAATGTTTGGAGATGGTGAGGCCAGGAAGGTGCCAAAGATTCATATTTGTTTGTATTTTAGCTAAAAAGATAAAACCATTGAAATTTGCACATATTAGCATTTCACCAATAATTCTTGAAGCCTGACTTGTACATTTTATATAGTTATCAGAGCTCTAGCCTCTCTAAACAATCTTCAAAATCTTTACTAATAGTACTGCCATGGCTGCAGCAAGTCAAGACACTGTCTGTCTGTCCTGACACATTATCATAAAGGAGTGTATATGACTTAGAGGATTACTGTTTCTGTTGTGAGACCTGCCACTGTCATCCAATAATCTCTGATATCCACTGTTTTTCCTCTTTATTTTTTTATTTTTTCATTTTATTATTTTGCAATTTTTTCTTTAAGGTGTTACATACGTGTCCTTATCCCCTCATTACCCCTTTCACTCCCCTCTCATGCCCTCAGCCCCTGGTATCTGTGTCTATTGATTAGGCTTATATGCATGCATACAAGTCCTTTGGTTGATCTCTCCTACTTACCCCCACCATCCTGTATCTTCCCTCTGAGGTTTGATGGTCTAATTGATACCTCTGTCTCTGGATCTCTTTTTGTTAATCAGTTTATGTTGTTCATTATATTCCACAAATGAGTGAGATCATATGATATTTATCTTTCTCTGAGTGGCTTATTTTGCTTAGCATAATGTTCTCCAGCTCCATCCATGCTGTTGCAAATGGTAAGAATTCCTTATTTTTTTACAGCAGTTAATGGCTACCATTTCTGTGTTCAAATGCTAGGCCCTGAACCAGAGGCCTAACCTATAGTAGGTACTATGGATCTTATGTTTATGTGTTGAAAATGAAGAGAAAGTGGGTGGCCCAAAGTCACATAGTAAGCAGAAGAGTCCAAACGGAAGAGCCAGTATTTGAATGTAATTCGGTTTAACTGTAGCTAGACACCTTCTAGGGCAGCATTGGCAAACGACCATCCACAATCAAATACTGGCCACTGCCTGCTTAGTAAGTGGAGTTTGACGAGAGCACAGCCATGCTCATCCATTTACTCCCTGTCCACGAAGGCTTTCAATTGCTAACTGCAGCAGAGATCTTATTGCCAGCAAAGTCTAACATACTTATCATCTGCCCTTTACAGAAAATGTTTCTGACTCCTGTCCTATAAGTAAAGAAAAAGATCCCTAGGGCCAGAATATACATACCACATGGGACTATTTTACATTATCTTTTCCCAAAATTGCCTTGATAACTGTATTTAAAGTAGGGCTTAAAAGGCAAATATTGGGCTCTGACTGTCTTTTATTTTTAAACAAATTGTCCAAGTCCAACTAACATTTTTTGAGCTTTTCCTACATGCAGATGTTGCATTCAACCAAGATGGTGCTTGTTGCCGAGAAACTGATAATCTAACAGAGGGTGCAGCTGTGCATGCTGCAAACCCTCACATGAAGTAGACAGAAAGGGCTACAACAGAGAAATGAAGAAATCACTAAGGGATCACAAAGGAGGAGGGGTATTTTCTGCTTAAAGAGTGGAGAGATCAGAAAAACCTCTCAGGAGAAGGTGAATTTGAGCTAAACCTCAAAACAAATTTTACTAAGGGAAGTACCAAGAGGGATTCGGCAAAAGCATAGACATGTGGAAGGTAGGGAGGGAGAAGAATTAGTCTGAAGCACGGTGTGTGAGGTGGATGTGCAAGTCACTCAGAAAAAGATAAGTATCACATGATCTCACTCATTTGTGGAATATAATGAACAACATAAACTAAATTAAGAGGATTGCAAAAGCTTCCCATGGACATACATAATGTATGCATAATTCTGTGTATGTATATTTGTATATGTGAAATTATTTATACTCAAGCAAAATGAATCAAGGACCTATAAGATGCTATTAATCCAAAGAAGGATTCATATAATATGTTTAGTTTGTAAATAAAAGTAATTAGAATTTTAAAACATTGCATTATAAAGTATCAATAAATAACACACGTATGAAAATATTTATGCAACATTATAAGTGGAAAAATACTGGAAACAACCTGAAAACCTATCAATAAGGAAATGAGTAAATAGTTAAGGCATTTCCACTGTGGAATATGATACAACTATTAAAGATAATGCACTGAACCCACTTGTGTTGATATGGAAGATTATCCATGATGTATTGTTAAATAAGTAAAACATACTTTTTAGCTAACATCTTTTCTCTTCAGACTTTCTTTGAGGCAGAAAACAATGCTTTTGCATGGAAAATTTATTTTTCCTTTGTGGGTACTTACTTGTCTCTGTTTTTACAACATTTCCATATAAAAATTAAAGTTCAAGACCAGATAATTTTTCTTTTGATGATAAGTATTGGTTTACTCAAAATGCTTTGTTCAGTCCGCTATTATATACTTGGGATAAAATATGCAGGTATTTTGTGGAAGCCTCAGAAATTGGTGTACCCGGGTTCACCTTTCAGAAATGCAGCACCTTTCCCAATATTTACCATGATTATATAGTAATCTACCCAGAGTAGATACAAGCTAACTTTCAAGGAAACCTTAGCAAAAAAATAATGTAATTAAAAGAGTGTGTATCTGCATATCTGTATACATACATTAACACAAAACAGGTGTAGAAGACAACATGACAATCTATTGACACAGGATGCACACCAGGATGCAGCATCAGAGTTCAGGAGTGGGGAATGAGAATTTATTATTTTTTTAAACTTCCATATTACTTGAATTATTGCTAGGAATTTTGTCATATTCTTAAAAGCCTTTAACTTATACTGTTTGATAGAAAAACATATGGGTATTAATGTTTTAAATGTTTAATTTTTCTAATATTATTAATGTACATTTTCTCATTTTCCTATAATACACAAGCATTGCTTTACTTATGGAGAAAACATGCTAATGCCCTCATTTTACTATTTACAATGAATGGGAAATAATTATTTTAAAGCCAGATTAACTATGTAGATGAGAAAGAAATACCCGCTAGTGCTTGAGCAACAACTTTTTTTTTCCCTGGGGTGCAAGAACACCAATGTTTGCTTTATACAAGGAACCATGAGCATTTTAGCACACACTGTTCTACAGCAGAAGATGTGATTTAATTACTAAGAGCCTGGGCCAAGACAGGATTCCAGAAATCCAGAGATTCACAATAAATTGTAAAATGCCTTAAGAGAATCAGTCCAGAAAAGTATTTGTAAAGGTCTTTTTAAGGTATACATTGGTTATTTTATAACATTTCAGCAAAAACAGTAACTTTGTTGAGGAAACACAAGACTACAATGAAGTGCCAAAGGAACCAAGATGAGTTGAGCCGATGGGGACCAGGTCCTTTCATGTCATTACAGTTTCTGCCTACACTCCTGCACTGATCTTGACACACTTCATTTCATTTCAATTTTCAAAATATTCAACAAATTACTACTCCCTTTTTTCTTTAAGGCTTGGATCTGCTTATGGTCCGCAGGATGCTAATATAGGTAACGGCTGAAAGCATTTCAAGTGTTACCCTTTTACTTCTCTCATGGCATCCATTACAATGTGTGATTTTTCTCTTCATTTATAGTTTACTTTTGTTTTTCTCCTCCATCTCCCTGCTGAGATGGGACTGTTTGTTCAGCTCCATATCACCAGCCCCTCACACCCCACTGGCAACTGAAGAAGCTCCATACATATTTGCTGAATGAATGAGTGCAGATGCAATGAGTGAATCTGCCTGCCCACTGTCAAGGCTGCAGGGACTAGAGTCATCTTGCTTGGAACAAGTCCTCATTCTGCCACTTCCTAGCTGGTGTGACTTTCTTATCACTAAGTAAAGGCTGAAAAGGACCAGGATGGACTAGGATTTTAGTCTGTTATGCTCACTGCTCTATCAGTAGGGCTTGGAGTAGTCCTGGCATGTTGTAATTAGTGACAGTGTCAACAGGAAAAAAAATTGTTTGGCTCTGATATCCTTATTTCTATGTTGAAAATGTTGGATTAGATTATCTTTTGAGTCCTACACCATTGTAAGCTCCAGTATTGTCATATGTGAAGTGTGGCCTGGGTGGGAGCTGGTGTGATAGGCCTGCAGGCTTCCTGTGCAGCCACAATCCTCCACAGGCCCAGAAGGAACTGGTGTCTTGGTGCTTTGCTCACTGCTCAACTGATTAGGTTCTAATGTAATTCCAGATGCTGAGTAATATTTCAGATAATTAAAAGTCTAATTTTCTATGTTTGGTGTAAAGATGTGTGGTATATATACACAACTAGAACTGGTAGAATTGCAAGACTTTAAAATAAAAAAAAATTATAAAAATGAAAAGAAAATATGGAACCACTATTTCAATAATCTCTACTATGTGACAGGTCCATTATATAGCTATAACTACATCTACCTTACATCTATGTTTATCTATATATCTATAGTCAAAATCTAAGACTCATATTTTATCTTCACTTTACAGGTAAAGAAATTGAAATTCTGATTTATATCTGAATCAGTCAACTAAGACTTGCTAAGTCCTATAATGGGAAAATTAATGAAAAAAAACTACACAAAAACATAATGAAAACTGGTTCCTAACCCTTTATTAGCCTCTGATCTTTTTGAAAAAATAAAGCACACACAACACAAGTATTAAAAAGGCACATGTAGACACACATGCATAAGCCAAGAATAAGGAATGGGGTTGTCTCTCATTTGATCCATATCCCAGGGCCTAGAACAGTCCCTAGCACATAGTGTTGCTCAAAATCCACTTAATTTGCTGAGTGCTTATTAAGTGTCTGGCATTATATTAAGCATCAGAAATACAGAGACATGTAAAACATAGTATCTAACCTCAAAAAGCTCGTATGGGTTGGATCTGGTATAGAGATGAGCCTTGGAGAAGGGAGAAGATGCAGGCATGTATAAACAAGGTAAGAAGAATGGAATTAAAAACAATATTGAGGATGATGACAAGGGGTGAGTGAGACACTGGGTAGACTTTATCCCCTAAAGCAGAGAATTTATGTGGGAAGGAGTGAGAGAAAAGATTGATGGATTAAATAAAATTTATTTAATAACTTGGAAAGTTAATATGGGGAACAATCAACTAACACTATTTTAATTCTGAGAATGGACTTCAGAGAAGGTATTTATGTTGTAGTTAATTTGAGTAGTGGAAATAAACTAGTTGGCTCATGGCAGTGCAATGTATTATGAGGATTATTAGGAGTTACTCCACAACATGCCATTCTGTGATTACCATAACTTTCCCCAGCCATTTTCATCATCAATACAGGCCTTAGGGAAGTGTATAAAATTTACTTTATGGCAGGCATTAGGAAAAACAAAGTGAGCTTTATTAGGCAGTTTTTTAGATCTTCTTGATAGTAATGATTGAATACGACAGGTATTTTAACTAATGGTGGTTCTAACAATTGTGTGAATTAAAACATATGAAACACTGCTCTGGGGAGGCAAAAGAAGTTATTCACGAATACGTACTTAGATGGGTTGGAAATGCCAGAAAGAAAATGTCCTGCTCTGGCCTGGAGAAACTAGCTAACAGAATATAGGGAAAGGTGGGGAAGTTTCATTTCAAAATAATTTTCTTTATGATAAAACTGCTTTAATAAGTATAATTGTATTCCATTGTTGTAGATAGAATCCTTTAGTATATTATGATGAAATGTGTTCAAGGTTATCTACACTAATATAAGAGAAACATGCAAATTGACAGTACCTCTGCTACACCCACAAGCCACGCTCAGCAGCTAATCAGGAGTGAGTATGCAAAGTAACCCAACCAAGATAGCTGCAGTGATGGAGTGAGCAGGAGGCTTGGGTTTCCCTGGCAATGGAGGAAGCCAAGCTTCCCGCCTGCTCTGGCCAGCCCTGGGCTCTGCTCAAAGCTACAAAGTTTCAATTATAGAATATAAAGAAATCCCAACAAAAATGGCAGCAGCCACAGAGCTGGAAAGAGCAGGAGGCTTGGGTTGGCCCTGGTCAGCTCTGGCTTCTGCTCAAGGCTACAAAATTTCAGTTATAAAAGATAAATAAATCCCAGATACCAGGGCCTCCTGCATGGGTCACCAGGGGTGTGGCCAGCCTGCAAACCACCACAGGTCCCTCTTCCAAGCCACCCTATGCCCAAGGGAACCCCATCCTGATCCAGGACACCCTTCAGGGCAAACCAGTTGGCCCCCACCCATGTACCAGGCCTCTATCCTATCTAATAAAAGATTAATATGCAGATTGACCATCACTCCAACACAAGGTGTATACAAGGTGGCCAGCAGGGGAGGGCAGTTGGAAGGGATCAGGCCTGCAAGAGAGGGCAGTTGTGGGTGATCAGGCCAGCAGAAGAGGGCAATTGGGAGGGACCCAGCCTGCAAGGGAGGGCAGTTGGGGGTGATCAAGCCTGCAGGGGAGGGCAGCTAGGGGTTACTAGGCCGGCAAATGAAGGAAGTTGGGGGCTACTGGGCCTACAGGGAAGAGTAATTAGGGGGGTACCCAGGCCTGAAGGGAAGGGCAGTTAGGGGTGACCAGGCTGGCAAGGGAGTACAGTTAGAGACTATCAGACTGGCAGGGGAACAGTTAGGCATCAATCAGTCTGGCAGGGGAGTGCTTAGAGGATGATCAGGCTGGCAAACAGAAATGGGAGGCAGGGAATCAGGAAGGCAGGCAGGCGAGCAGTTGGGAGCCAGCCTTCCTGGATTGTAAGAGGGATGTCCTTCTGCCCATTTAGGCCCGATCCTACCATGATCGGGCCTAAATGGGCAGTCAGACATTCCTCAAGAGGTCCCATATTGGAGAGGGTACAGGCTGGGCTGAGGGACACCTCTTCCGGTGCATAAATTTTGTGGACCACGCCTCGAGGGTGTGTGTGTGTTTGTGTGTGTGTGTATGAATAAACAGTTTGGAAAAAAACATAGTTAAGATTCTTCCCCTTTAGTATTCTGTTTTTACAAAATAAGAAATAAATGCATCATGAGATGACCTTGAGAATCCTAGCTAGCAGCTGAGAGTAGTCTACATTTAAACCTAGCCAGGCAATTTCAAAATCTTAAACTGTCATTCCTTTGCCAGCCTTAAGTTAAAACATGTGTAGGACTTGGAGTCAGGCAGTTCTGGATTCTAATCCCAACTTTTCTACTGATTATCTGTGTGATCTTGGCCACTTGGGTTAACCTCTCTAATCTTAATATGCCTACATTCTAAAAGCAGAATTAGAACACTTAACCGTACAAAAGATGGTTGTGATGATGAAATAAAATTAACAGGATAATGTATATAAATTGTTTAGCACAATGCTTTGTAGCTCAAAGTAAGTGAATGATGTTTATATTTTTGGTGTTACTATTATTAATATACTGGACTAGGAATAATCTGAGTTTAATCAAAATACCTATGTTTGGGTCCCAGATCAGCTACAATTAAGGATTTTTACTCCCTCACCTAAATGGCAATGCTATGATAGAAATTTCTGCTTTGACTAAATCACAAAACTATAGGAGCTCCAAAGTTAATGTATGTGCAAACTATAGACTGTTAAACAAATTAAAAGCTTTTTCCTTCTAGAGTACACATCCAAAGAAAAAACGCTCAAGCATAAAGTCATATGCCTCTATTTAATGCACCATGAATTCACCACTACTCTGTTAGTACAAGGGAAAAGGAATATCTACATAGTTTTTCAATAATGGTGACCTAATGTGAATCTACTTTTTAAAGTTGTATTAATATGTAGTCCTGCTGCTATGAAGGTTAATTTTGTAAACATCTATTAGTATATACTCCATTCAAGTTTAAAGCTTGACCCTCTACTAAGAAAATATGAACATAGACTATTTCTACTATAAAATTATGGAGACTAAATGTTTACTAATAACTCTCTTCAAAGATTAACATGAAAACAAACATACTTTTTAAAAAGAAACATAAAACTGGGATGCAGTTAAGGAAAAGAAAAATCCCTTAAATTGTTGGATAGCATCTAATTGATTTTGGAAGAATGTCAAGAGTTAATTTATATTTTTCATATGAATTACATGAAGTCTGGAATTTCTAAGGTGACAAGTGTTGCTTGTATGAAAAATTACAGAAGTCCTGTCCAGAGCTCAAATGATAGATGGATGGATTGGAGGCCAATGGAAATTATAACTCTAATTTAGCTCTCATGCTTATGATTGTACATGAACCAAATACAAATTATTATTTCCATGTAGAATCGATGGAATTTAAATATTCTCCCTGACCTGTACCTGATATCTTGGGATAGAGGAAAAGCAATCTCAGGAAATTATTATAGGAATCTGAGGGGGATTAAAATATACTGTATCTTCTTATCATTAGAATACATAGTATTCCTTGTTGATATCCTGGAACTCCTGCTGGAATTCTAGAACATGAACAGGGTGTCATGGAGCTGGGGGTAGAGTCACAGTGGGCACAACTGCCAATACTGTTTATCTAAACACTGTTATGATGGTTGGTTAAAACTAAAAGTGGACAGATTGGAGTGCAATGATAGCTTTGGTCTTGAGCTTTGAAAGCAAAAAGAAATTTAAGAATTCAAGATGTGTGCCTCTACTTACCTTCCCCATTCAGCTGCTTGCACAGTTCTGTTCATACATTAAATAGGATTTGATAGAAAAGGATCATGTGACTTTTTGCTCAAATATCATCTAACCTTCTCCCCTGTTTCTATCTGTAGGAATCATGCTTAGCTGAGCTATTTCAGTGCAAAGTCCCTTTAAAATGATAAAATGCATAATAATATATTGAACAGAGCCAGTTCCCAAGGGAGTTCAAGACAGGGGGAGCCATAGATATCTGTGCTGAAAGTAAAGTTTAGCTCACTTTGGAGACAATACCAACTTTGCAATTATTTTTTAGAATAGTTCAAAGATTTGCTCAGTCTCTATGGTTGTTGACATTGAGGACGAATGACTAATCTATGTACAAGAGAGACTGACTGAGATTTTAATGGGGAAGAAGATAACAGCATAGAATAGCAAGGGTAAAGGCAAATAGATATATGGAAATAAATAAGCATTGTTCCTTGGAAAACCGTTTAAAAAATTCTCCCTCAACTAGAAAATGGGAAGGATGTTCAAGCTCTCAGCTAGAGTTGTAAACAGTGTGGGTGTGAAGCATAGTGAAGAACAACTGGACCTGTGAGGTTTCAACAAGGAGGGGTAACAAATACAAATGCAAGATACAGCAACAGAAATAGAGGGGCATGCATGTCCAGAGCACACAGATCATGTGATAGAGGGGAGCTAATCTGCAGTCATGTGCACAGGGATCAAAATCAAAATAAGCTATTTAACAAAAATGAAATGCCACACAAATTATGTAAAACAACATTTGCATGAAAAAAACACTAAACCCAATCAGAGTATAAAATCCACAGTCCAGGGTGTGAAAATGTACCCTCTCCTGATGAACAGGCCTTCCTTGGGAGTAAAGGAGTTCCCTTGTAGGGACTGAAGATGTAAATGGGCAGAAAGCTGTTCCTGTGCAAACTCTGCTCCACAGAGAGGCAGGCATGTCTTCCCTGTCCACCTGCCGAGTAAAAGGAGCGAGGCTTCAGAGGATTGGAGGCACAGCAGCCCTCAGCAGCCGCTCTCTCAAGGCTGGCAGAGGGAGGCTCCAGTGTCACACAAGGGCTTGAACGTGACTGCAGACAGGTTGGAAAACACCCACTTCCCGCTTCTCCTTTCTTAGCTCCATTTCTGTCTTGTTTCCAAAAATTTACTTAATGCTGGATTTTTCTGGGTTTATTCTTCACAGCACGGAGAATCAAGCTCCTTTACAGAGATGATGTTATTTAGAATATTTACTAATTTAGGTTAAAAAAAAAAGCCAAATAGGGTTCTTAAGGAAGTGATTATATGTAAATAAACACTGGAACCTGATACTCAAAGTATAAATTTATATTTCAAAACAAAAGGATGATATGTTATCAAAAAAATCAAAAGGAAACTATTCCTAGTCAGAAGAAATCTTATCTGAGGTATATTTGGATTAAAGATGACAGAGATGAGTTAGCAGATAGAAGAGGAAATCCTGATATGACTTGCTGGGTACAAATACTAGGCCTTGTGCCAAAAACATCATATTTATAAAATAAACCAAAAGAATAAAAAAGTTGTCAAGGTAAAAAGAAACCTTACAAAATTTTGTAAAGGAAATATGCTTTTTATTGCTTATATGCAATATATACATTTACAAAGAGATACATTCACAGTTTGATAAATAAAACATTTTTAAATGAAGATAAAATTTAAAATATTTCATAAATGTTTATCTTCATTTTAAAATGAAGATAAAATTTAAAATGTTTCATAAATGTTTATCTTCATTTTAAAATGAAGATAAAATTTAAAATGTTTCATAAATGTTTATCTTCATTTAAAAATATTTTATTTATCAAAATATGAATGTATCTCTTTGTAAATGTATATATTGCATATAAGCAATAGAAAGCATATTTCCTTTACAAAATTTTGTAGAATTCTATGAGCCAGTGATCATAATAATTCCCAGAAAAAAAGAAATTTTACAAAGAAATGTGACAAATTATTATTAACAAAATTGTTCTTTTACTATTCTACATGGTTTACTTTCTGCTTCACATTTTCAAAAGATTCCTTACCTGGACTGACTGTTCACCTTTTCATGTTTTCTGTTGAAATTCAAATTACAGAGATTTTTCAATTTTAAATGTGAAGAGTCTGCTTCCAAATTTGCCTGTGTTTGTTCTCTCACACGATCATGGAGTGTTGTCTCTTTTTTCAAGTTCATGTCCGAATATGGGCAGCCAAAAGCACTGGTTTGTAATAAAATGAGAGCATAATTTGCAATGATAAATCAGTGACCATTGTCTTTGGAACAGACCTACATCCAATATTTAAACACTGAGTAAACATTCTCCTTTCAATGAACATACTGAAATAACTTTCTTTTTATATTGTCCTTGATAATATTTTCAGATTCTAGACATTAATCAGCTGAGTATTCTAGGTGAATTCATCAGAATATATAATTTTTATAATTTTGGAAACTTAAAAATCTAAGAACTACATAAATATGTGCTCCTAATGGATCAATGAAAATATTATAGAAACACGAGTCAAAGTTTCCTCCAATAATTAAGCCCTGATTTGACTATTTATATAGACAATACTACAGTTAACTAAAATATTTCCCAATATCAGAAAACATTATGCTTTAGTTTCTTAACATTTATATATCCAGAAATGCTATATCTGGATTTGGCTTAATCCTCCTGAAACTTGCTATGAAGTTATGGATGTGAATAGAAAGAGGCACCTGTAGGTGAAAGAGGAGAGACTACAGTGAAGGCTGAACCCTGAATGCTGCATGTGGTTGGAGCCTAATGTCAGGTGAGGGCAGGAGGACTGGCCAGGACAAATGATCTGGCTCTTTCAACAGGCTGACTACCTGTCGCTGTTAGACTTCCGGGTGCATACTCCTGTCTCCCGAGAGGCCCCAAACCTCTGCTGCTGTTAGGAATAGGCAGCCACAGTCAGTGAAAGCACAGGTGCGACAGAGGTCATCTACACACAACCTTGGGAAAGCATGCCCTGCTGGGCTTCAGGCTTTGTTTCTCTCCAGCAAAATGAAATTGCATCCAACTCACTATGGTTGTTCTGACCATCAATTTCAAGTTCTCTCTCTCTCTCTCTCTCTCTCTCTCTCTCTCTCTCTCTCTCTCTATCTCTCTCTCTCTCACTCTCTCTCTCCTTCTCTCTTCTTCCCTCCCTCTCTCTCCCTCATTTCCTCTCTATCTTTCATCTTTCTCTATTTCTTACACATACACGCACACACACACATATTACATGGCAGCTGCTATCATTATCACAGTATTACCCACATCTAGAAAAGCACACAGTAAAATGAATTAAAATTTAGGCAGTTGGTTCCTTTATAGAAATACATTTCCTATTTCCTATAAATTTGCTGATACATGTTGCAAAATAAATTATTTCTGAATATGTGAGTTTTCTTTTGTGAGTTTAATATCATGATAAAACAAGAACAAATGCAGTTTTCCCTCTGTTTTAAAATAGACGGAGTTTCCCCGGAGCAGGGGCCTATAATCAGTCTAGCCTCAGAGGGTTTGTAGTACCAACCTACATCTAGAATCTGTGATGGAATGGTTAGGATGACACCAGCCAAGCCCAACATGTTTGGGGAAAGCAATTCTGACATCAGAGTGGATAAGCAGCCTTTGCTACAGACAGACCTGTCTCTTTATATGGATTTTCTATGCTTTTTAATAATTGCCATTGATTTATTATTCATTCGTTAATTCAACAACCCATTAAATGAGCATCTGCTACATGCTAGGCAATTTTGAAAATATAAATCTAGTAAAGTTAAGGCATATATACCAATGAATACAATTTATAATAAAAACAAAATAACTACTCCTATTCAGTGTATACTATACACCCATTACAATTCAAGGTGTTTTACATACATTTTTAAAAAACGTATCACTAAATACCCGAAGAAAGTATTAGTATTATTTATTTTACAGGTGAGAAAACAGGCTCACTTAGGATAAGCAACTTTCCTAAAGATGATGCCTGGCCCTTTCTTGGGAAGCTGCAACAGTGATCACTTAATCATCAGCACCAATCCGGTGAGCAGAAGTGGGACAATGTTTTGAACACCACCAAAAGAGGAAAAGGGCATAGAAAAGAAACTTCCATAATTCTCATAGAAAGAGTAGCTGAGGTAAGTATTTTCAGGGAAAAACAAGTACTTGGTTTGCCACGGCTCATGCTAGGGGGACAAATGCCAGCATATGGTGTCCTTGTGAGGAGTGGAGATGTGATAAAGTACTATTTTCAGTGACAGCAGGGCCGGCATGATCTTTTTAAGGTGCAGCATACAAGACTTAAGGAGATTTTAGAGAGACCTTTCTGCAGCGAAAGGTGAAAGACTAACCCAAGGGAAATTGGGAAATGTTTATTTCAGTCACAGCTGAGCTTTCAGTAAGATACTATTACTCAGAAGCTCTGCTGCTCATGTAACATATTCTCTCAATTTGAGATTTTTTAATGACCATTATTGTTAATTTTTAAAATTTCAGATCATCACTCCTCCATGATTCGTGCTGCATGGCATTAATGCTATCTCTTCCTAAGACTTATTTGTCCACAATGTAGAGTGCTACCATAGACTTTCTTTATTCTGCACTTGCTTAGGCTGAGAGAACTATTGTTTCCCTTGATCTTTATTCATAAAATAGAGGCATGGTACATGGAATTCATGCACAGGGTGTGTGTGTGGGGGGGGGGAG
>PVJN01048920.1:0-15422 GCA_004026805.1 Lasiurus borealis
GAAACAGCCTAGGTGCCCGTCAGCAGATGAGTGGATCAGAAAACTGTGGTACATCTACACAATGGAATTCTATGCTGCCATTAAAAAGAAGGAATTCTCACCATTTGCAGCAACCTGGATGGAACTGGAGAGCCTTATGCTTAGTGAAATAAGCCAGTCAATGAGGGAGAAGCATCACATGATCTCACTCATTGGTGGAAAATAAAGAACATTATAAACTGATGAACAAAAGGATAGATACAGAGGCAGTAAAGCATCAAACACTGTCAAATTACAGCAGGAAAGTTAAGGAGAGCTGGGGTAGATAAGAGATCAACCAAAGGACTTGTATGCATGCATATAAGCAGAACCAATGGACACAGACACTGGAGGGGTTAAGTATGCCTGGGACAGGTGGTGGTGGGGCAATGGGAAGATATGTATACATGTAACACATTAATAATAATAATAAAAAAAAGACAGATGAGGCTGTTCAATTAACCAGAATACCCTGAGGTTTAACAAAAAAAGTCCCAGTGGGGACAGAGCAAGTGTTCAATCTCTCATTCTGAGTCCAGGGCTACTGGGGTGTACTCACAGTGTGTTGTGATGCCTCAGGGAGAGAGGTGTCTTCCATCTGATCATTCTGCTGACTTCAGCTCATGACCTCAATGGCTGCAGCAACAGTGAAAAGGAAGATGTGGATAACTCACAAGGACACCTAACTGACTAGCACACAGCGACTCCATCTCACAGCCCATTAGTCAGCCCTAGGGAATCTCCTAGAAGGCTCAGGTGTCTTCCCGGAGCCCAAGAAGCAGAGAGAGCACATGGTGTGAGCAGAAAAACCTTAGCGCTCTGCATGTTAGCTGCATGATCATGGACACATCAGTCAGACTCTCCAGGTTCCAATTTCTTCATCCCCTTAAAACAGGGGTATTAGATCTAATCTCAGGGAAGTACTGTGAGGATTAAATAGGATAATCTTATTATCGTATAAAAATTACATAGCGCGGAATCTGACTCATAGCAAATGCCCAATAAAGGTTCATTCTATTGCTTTTATAGGTCATTGTTCACTTTTGATGCTTATTATTCTCCCTTGTCTGTCACTTTAAATGCATGCACCGTGATATTATCCACTTTACATTTCACTTGCTGCTATGTTTCCTAATAGAAAAGATCATCCAGTAGAAAAAATTAAAGAAAAAAATAGAAATATAGTATAGTTCCTAATAGAAAAGATCATCCAGTAGAAAAATTAAAGAAAAAAATAGAAATAGAGCGTTTGTTAGATTTGTTGACCCATCATATTGATTACCGATTTATGGTATATATAGGTGCTACCTGAATATAGAATTCATATGGAAACTGAAATCTACAAAATTCTAATCACTTAGTAAACTATTTTTTTCTCCTTGCTCTCTTTCAGTAGCGAAAATTTCATAAATGGTAAATACCCTGAAATATAGAAGCACTCTGTTCTCAGGCGCGGTGCGGGAAATCGCAGGGAGCAATGCCATGGGGCATTGACCATGTATGAAGACCACTTGAGTAAATATTGAAATAAAAAATGGTTTTATAGCCAGAGGGCAAGTTCCAGCTGCTCCCCGGAAGCTTTAAATTATGCATCCCCATTTTAGAGGATGTGTGACCTTTCTATTTGCATTATTTGGGAAATAGCTTCTTTAGTAAGAAATATGTCCTGTGCGCTTCTATTTAATTGGGTCTAATCCCATTTGAACTGGTATTCAATATACCAAGACTGCTTAATGATGGTTACGCTGCAAGCTGGTTACGTTCTTTTCCACGAATGTGCTAGAAATACAGAAACAGACACTCATTTCAGCTCGTCAGACCAGGACTGCTTGACCAATGTTACATCTCATTAAGGAGCTGTGGGAGCTCGGTGAGAAGACCTAGTAGCTCCTTTGATGAGTTTTGAGTGCAATGGCATATGGGGGAGATTCTCTGACATTCTTTCCTTTTCCGCCCAGCCAGCTCTCCTTTATACCCACTGTCCTCAAATACACCCCTGCCACGACACACACACACACACACACACACACACACACACACATCCCAATTGGTATTGATAGATATTTCTCCTACTTTTGAAATATATTATAAAAATATTAACTTAATATATAAATATATTTTACAATATATTATTTCTATATTTTTTGAAATTATATATATATATATTTAATATAATTGTCTGGTGTTATTCTTAGGATGGACGCCGTTGCAATCCTGGTTTGGTCCTGGATACATTCTAAAATGATCTATGATATTATGACATCATTTCTACCCTGTTCTTTCGCTCATTAATAGTTTGAGGCTGAGATAGTCAGTGGAGAAAATAAAACAAGTCTAATGCAGAAAGGTCTCCTTTCAATTGAAGTATTCCATCTTTAGCCATCCCATTTTCAATACTGTGTCTCCTACTCTGCTCCGCTACATGTCATAGCTCTTACCAAAGCTAAATTTGAGAAAGAAAGAAATTTGTTTTTTAAAAAATGTGGTTCAAGTAATCTGAAACAGAATTAATAATATCTTGGGTATAAGTATTCTTTTTTGAAGCAATATTTTTCCCAGCATATAAGTAGGAATTGGGATTTCATAAAACTTTAATGTATTGTTAATATCCAATTTCTATTTAGACAGAAAATTGAGCCTCCTACATGCCACTGTATTGCGTGCATTTGCATGTGTGCGTGCATGTTTCACTAACTAATCAGCCCTATTTCATGGCCAAATTTCCAATGTGAAGCACTGGCCACCAGAGATTATAACCAACAAGCCTTAGCTTGCGTTCCAAGTTTTTTTTTTAATTCATTGTTCTATCCCTAGTTCTCCTGTACCTATTTCTGAAACTCATTAGGATACATCGCTGTGTCTACCTCAAAACTAGCATTAAGTATGAAGTTATGTACAACTCAAGGAATATCTCATTTGTCTCTTTTACAACTGGTAAAATTTTCAGGTTGAATTATAATCTCTAAACCTGAATCTCATGTTGGCAAAAGCAGGGGAAAAAATAAATAAATCAATCACAGAATGGACGATGCTTTTGTAAGAATGCCAATGATGATATCTAGTGAAACGTTAGCAATGTATGCCTTTGAAACCGGTGTATTGTGATATGTTTCCAGGCAAAATTATTCATTAGCGGTTCATCAAAGCTGTCCTGGGCCTTGCATGTGCCTCCAGCAACTGTCAAGAAACTGCATTTAAATGATGACTAAGATGACAACGGAAGCCCAGGTTCTTCAACAATCTGAAATGTCAAAGTTAGAACAGAGCTCATACCGTTACTTCCAGACTGTGTGTGTATGAGGTTAATATTTTCCTGTCAAATTCTAGTATAACGCTAACATCTATTACATAGGGAAAGATATAGAAAACACACATTTTAAAAAGTCCTTATATTTCTGTCCATACAACACAAAAGATAAATAAAAGTAAGGAATAACGATCCATAATTCTAATATATAAAAAGGTAGGGGCCATCATGACTGAATCGACCAATGGGATAACCAAACAGCAGGGGGTCCACTGCAGGGGTGGGGCCATGGTGCACATCTCTCTGCACGCCTGTGTTGGGGAACTGGTTCAAGTCCTGGATTGTGAGAGGGTAAGAATGACATAGGCTAAGGGATCAGCAGGGGTTTATTGGGGGTGGGGAGGGGAGGAGTCAATCTTGGATGAGCAGGTAGATGAGACTCAGCAGATGCAAAGCCCTGCCCACCGCTCTGGCCAGGAGGACTGTGGTCTGGGTGAGGCAGCTGTAGGAGGGATTAGTCCTGGGGATGACACGGGACTGTGGCATTGTGGAAAGAACAGGGTAGAGGAAGGCTTGGCTGGAACTTGCCCAAAGGCAGTAAACCAGGCAGGAGGCTCTGCCAATAACAGTGGCGGCAGACTGAGTTCCGGTCCAATGCTGCTCCCCAAAGGACATTGGAACTGGAAGGCACCTTCACAGCCACTCAATTCCTATTCCCTTTAGAGGTAAGAAATCAAGGCCAGGGAGGCCTGGTTCAAGTGCAGGGGGACCACAGTGGGGGAGCGGCCAGGGCAGATGCCTTTCTGAATGCCTGCACCAGGGATCTGGTTCAAGTCGGTATTGTGAGAGGGTGAGTCAGAATGACATAGGCTAAGGGAACAGCAGGGGGTTAATGGGGGTGGAGTCAGTCTTGGATGAGCAGAGAGGTGAGGCTGAGCAGAGGACAGAGCCCTGGCCAGTAAGTAGGCCTGTGGTCTGGGTAAGGCAGCCATAGGAAGGATTAGTCCTGGGGATGACACAGGAATTTGGTGTTATAGAAAGAATAACTTCAATCATTGAAGATCAAACTATACACCCCAAATGCTTTTCTTGGATGGTCCTGGTGGTAGTGGAAAAACATATATTTATAAAATTTTAATACATTATATTAGAGGTGATGGTGATACTGTTTTACCCACAGGGTCTACAGTAATTGCTTCAAATTTACTTCTCGGGAGAAGAACCTTTCACTCCCAATATAAATGACCAATTCCATTAAATGAAACTTCAATTCCTAGACTAGATATAAAGAGTGAACTTGCTAAAACCATTAAAAAGGCCGACTTTCTCATTGTTGATGAATGCACCATGGCATCCAACATTTTTGTGGTTACCAAATTTCCTGTATTAAATACTTTCTGTTGAATGTACAGAACATGATTTTTCTTGTCCTGAAATTCACTTTTGTCTGAGCATATTCCTTAGGTTTTAATAAATTAATAATATGTGAATATATTCACAAAGATTGATTTAAAATATGAAAATGTTATTAAAATAAAATTATTTAGTGGAAATCATTTTCATTTGTCTCTATGAAACTTCAGAAATTCTGTCATAAGCAATATCTATACTTAGCCTAATATCTAATCTATAAATCTGTCATTTTTAATTACTATCTATAAAATAGTTAAAAACATACATATTATTATAGCACTAATGGCCCAGTGCACAAAATTTGTGGACATTAAAAGAGCATTAATTAGAGGAACTATTTTAATATTGCTATTTGCCCTTTCTCTCTAATAGAAGTGTCAAAGATGAAATTAATTAGTAAAATGTATATAAAAACAATATATAAAATTTTAGTATATTTTTATTGATTTCAGAGATGAAGAAAGAGGGAAAGAGAAATAAGAACATCAATGATGAGAAAGAATCATTGATTGACAGCCTCTTGAACTCCCCCTACTGGGGATAGGCATGCAAACTGGGCATGTGCCCTTGACGGGAATGGAACATGGGACCATTCAGTCCACAGGTTGATGCTCTATCCACTGAGCCAAACCAGCTAGGACTAGCTGGCTCTATTTGAACATATGCCCATAATATTTTCTTCTAAGTGACATAGATATAGGTTCAGAGTTTTCATTTCTTTTACTATGGATCCAATTCTACTGTTTGATTCTAAAGTAATAAATATTTATAAAATCCCAGTGTTATAAATTCCAGTGATATGTTTTTAATGTTAGAAATCATCTGTAGATAAGAATAGAAGCTTATTATGGTTTTAGAACAGGACATAACTACTTTACTTTTTGAGAACATAAAGTATAACCATTAGAAGTATAAAAACAGGAAAAAGATGTGAAAGAATGACCCAGATGCTAATTTAATCATCTTTTATAGAAGGGTGTTAGTACTAAAGGTTATATATTAACCTTTAAAAAATAGAAGTGTAACCATAAAATTATCTCCCGGAATTAATAAAAACCAATGGCATTAAAATAAGTTCTACAAGTTGGGATAAAAGACAGAAAGAAGACTTTTAATTTTCATGCATATGGCATGCATTTTTTATAAACTATGATAATCCCAAACCCTCTTTTTTGCCACTGAACTTTCAATTACCTCGTATTTTTTTTGAACAAAAGTTTGAAACTGGCTTTACCTTTTATACTGACTCTATCCATAAGGAGGAACTGTGTAGATAATTCAACATTCCCTGGATCCTTTACTCGGATTGATGCTGCTTTTTGTCTACCATTTAGGCTGTTGGTTGTGCACATTGCTTGAGTTCACTGTCTTCAGCTGGGTGAGCCCCGAGTCTCTAGGTCTAGTTTAATAGTATGTCCCCTACACTTCAAACTCAAAGAACTTTCTACTGGTCATCTCTAAACTGGGTATTCACATGCACCTCAAACTAATCATTTGCTACACTGGCTCTCTCAGTTATTAGAATCACCAGAGACATAATATGAAATGTGGTCATAAGTCTATCCTTTTCTCACACAACCATTCCTTCATCAAATCCTTTCAACTTTTATTCCTTGCCAGTATTTAAATTTGTTCTCCATTATAACCCTCTATTCACTGTGTTATTTTAGGTTTTTATATATATACTAGAGGCCTGGTGCACAAAATTCATGCACAGGGAGGGGGGTGTCGTTTAGCCCAGCCTGGTCCCTCTCAGATCTAAGACCCCCTTGAGGAATGCCCGACTGCTCCTTTAGGCAAGATTGGTCCTAAAGGGGCAGTCGGGTATCCTTCTCACAATCCAGGACTGCTAGCTCCCAACTGCTCACCTACCTGCCTTCCTGATTGCCCCTAACCGCTTCTGCCTGCCAGCCTTATTACCCCATAACTACTCCCTTGCCAGCCTTATTGATGCTGAACTGACCTCCCCTGTGGGTCTGGTCACCCCTAATTGTGCTCTTTTGCAGGCCTGGGTCCTCCCCAACTGTCTTTCCCTACAGGCCCAGTCACCCCCAATTTCCCTCCTCTGCCAGCCTGGTCACCCCTTATTTCCCTCCCCTGCAGGCTTGATCACCCCCAACTGCCCTCCCTTTGCAGGCCTGGTCCCTGCCAACTACCCTCCCCTGCTAGCCATTTTGTGGTGCCCATCTTATGTCCACATAGGGGTAGGATCTTTTGACCACATAGGGGCAGCCATCTTATGTGTTGTAGTGATGGTCAATCTGCATATTACTCTTTTATTAGATAGGATAGAGGCCTATTGCCTAGGTGGGGACCAGCTGGTTTGCCCTGAAGGATGTCCTGGGTCAGGGTGGGGATTCCCTTTGGGTGTGGGGTTGCCTGGGCGAGGGGCTTGTGGGGGTTTGCAGGCCAGCTATGCCCTCGGCAACCCAAGTGGAGGCCCTGGTATCTGGGATTTATTTACCTTTTATAATTGAAACTTTTTTTCTGAAGTGAAGCCAAGCCTTCTGCTGGCACAGCCATTGAAACTTTGCTGCCTTAAGTGGAGGCCTGGCTGGCCAGGGTTTGTGGAAAGGTTGGCTTCTTCCATTGTCAGTGGCAACCCAAGCCTCCTTCCTGCTCTCTCTCTGTGGCCCGTAGCCATCTTGGTTGGATTAATTTGCATACTCACTCTGATTGGCTGGTGGGAATGGCTGGTGGGCATGGCTTGTAGGTGTATTTAGGTGTGGTCAATTTGCATATTACTCTTTTATTAGATAGAATATTTTTTTTATCTAGAATCTTTATCCCCTGCCATTACTCTTCTGTGTCTTGAACCATTTGTGACATGGCCACCAGAGAGATCGATCCAAAGGTCAACTCTATGTTTCTTTTCTGCTATAATAGCTTTCAGTGGCTCCTAGAAAATATGGGCTAAGGGTCACCATGTTACAACTGTGTGACCTCCACATTACCTCTGTCTGTAGGCATTTTTCAAACTTCCTCTGGTATTTTCTATTTCCACCTTCCCCTGAAATGTACCACATCCTACATACATCCAGACATCAAATTGTTTCTCTGCAGCCTGCTCTGCTTGTCCTCTCACCTCCTTCCTCCTTAGGCCAGTGGTTCTCAACCTGTGGGTCGCAACCCCTTTGGGGGTCGAAGGACACTTTCAAAAGTGTTGCCTAAGACCATCAGAAAACACAGTTATTTACATTATAATTCATAACAATAGCAAAATTACAGTTGTGAAGTATGGTTGGGGGTCACTACAACATGAGGAACTGTATTAAAGGGTCGCAGCATTAGAAAGGTTGAGAACCACTGCCTTAGGCTCCTAACGGGCTCTGGAGAGGGCTCCGCGACCTTCCTCCTCCACTTGCTGTAATGAATACCTCCTGCTTACCTTCATCCACACATTACCCTGTATACATAGTGCTGATTACAATTTGCAGATTGTCTCAGATTGATTTTTATGTAAGTCTGTTTCCAACTAGATTGCTAGATTCTTCAGGTTGGCATCTGTGCCTTAACTTATCTCTTTTCTTATTTTTTTTATTTTTGTTTTTAATATATTTCATCATGCTTTTTTGTGTTTATTTGTTTGTGATTTTTTTGTTTGTTTGTTTTTTGTTTTTTACAGAGAGGAAGGGAGAGCGACAGAGCATTAGAAACAATGATGAGAGAGAAACATCAATCAGCGACCTCCTGCACATCCCCTACTGGGGATGTACCCACAAACAAGGTACATGCCCTTGACCAGAATCAAAATTAGGACCCTTGAATCCACAGTCCGATGCTTTATCCACTGAGCCAAACCAGTAAGTGCTCTTTTCTTTATTAACACATTAATTCCCCACTTGCCAAATAAATTAATTAGTGAATAAAAGACCCATTGGTGAATCTTTAATCAGGGAGCATAACACTCCTCATGTCTGAAGACATGTTCTTAAACTACCAGTACTGCTAAGCACTTGAATAAACATTTTTTAAAAATCACAGCAAAGTATATTCCAAAGGAATCGTTAAGTATTGGGAATGTTAACTGGTATATCTAATGCAGAGGAAGGCAAACATAAAACTTTATTTTCCCCTCATTTTGTTTGTTGCTCCGGGCCTAAGAAAGATGTTTCTCTGAGCAGGTGCCTCCAGGTGTCAGCCTGCAGGAAGCCATTTAAAACTGGGGCACACCAGGGTAGTTTCCATGGAAGCAGGAATTAACCCTCAGGAACCTCGTATGTTTTAAGAACCTTTAGCATATCTGGTACAGCCACCGTGAAAAACAACAATTGAGGCAAAGTCTTATAATAAATAGCAAACAGAAGAAAGATCAGTCACCTTCATCAGCATTTCCTAGGTGACTACATAGCTTTCAAGGGATATATGATTTTATATGAATTTAACAGTCACAATGCAACATGATTTTTAGGGTTTTCCCCTGAAAATCTAGATTTATATTATCATAGCTAGTAGTAGATATTTAAGACTGGGAAGCACATTTTCACCAAATGTTTTATCCATGCTTTTGCTTTATGCACAAGTTTTTTCTTTTTTAAAATATTGATAAATGCCTTTAGTCAGACATTTTCAGGAAATGTTTCAAAGGGTTAAAAAAGATTCAATAAAGTTTGTACATTCATATCATGATGAAAACATGCTATGGTTTACTAATTCTCATTGTTAGAAGTAATTTAAGAATTTTTTAAAGGATAATATTGGCTTTATTTAACAATTTGTGCCAAAACTGTTATGAGTGCTTTTTTTAAAATATATATTTTATTGATTTTTTACAGAGAGGAAGGGAGAGAGATAGAAAGTCAGAAACATCAATGAGAGAGAGACATCGATCAGCCGCCTCCTGCACGCCCCACAGTGGGGATGTGACTGCAAGCAAGGTACATGCTCCTGACCAAAATCGAACCTGGCACCTTTCTGTCTGCAAGCCGACTCTCTATCCACTGAGCCAAACCGGTCCCAACTATAAGTGCTTTTTAAATACTAACTCATTTAATAGTACATATTTGCAAACATTAATTCATTTCATTGCAATGAATGTTCACAGCACCCTTCTGAACGGGGAAGATTTATCATCTGCCCCTTTTACAAAACAATAAAAAATTAAAAAAAGAAACTCTCAGAAAGAGTGTTTAAGGCATTTCACTAGGTTGCTCAGTTAAAAGGTAGCAAAAAAGCAAGGAATGGCCCGGGAAAGTCTGGAACCAGAATTCTGCCACATCATCTTACCTTCTGGTGGCAGTGACACGCAGGGTAGAGGGAAGTCCCCAAACGCCAAGACTTAAGGAGGTCTGTTAGGGTCTCATTTTATGCAAAGGCTTTAGATTTGGAAAGAATGAAACCACAGGAATTAGATCATCCTAACAGATTCTTCAGGTTGTGTGCTTTGTTTGTTCTCTTCTGAAATCTGCAAAATGGATCAAGCGCCTCTCTCAGCCTTCTATTTCTCTGACTTTTGCTGAAACATTGCATTGTGAACTTCAGCAACATGAAAAAATTATGTGCCTTCCTAAGCAGATTCAGAGTAAAAACTGCCCTTTGATTTTCCACATCTGTTTTATTTTTTAAACTGACTCGGAAGAAGACAATTAGAGCATCAATAATTTAAGTAGAACTTTGGGTGTGTGTGTTTTTTTTGTTGTTGTTAGAATGTATTGTACATGTCAATATATTACAAACTTAAATAAAAATACAAAATAACCTTTTTTAGGTTATTTCCCTTGAAATGTTCCATGAGCAATTTCAAACCCATGGGTCCTCCAAGCACTCAGCCTCTTGTTATTCGATGCTGTTTTTCCTCTAAGCAGAATCATGGCCCCTTGGAGAAAAGAAGCCATATGTGGAATTGAAAAGTAAAATAATAATAATAATAATAACAACAACAACAACAACAACAAGGAGAAGAAGAAGAAGAAGAAGAAGAAGAAGAAGAAGAAGAAGAAGAAGAAGAAGAAGAAGCAGCAGCAGCTTGGAGTTCATTGCTATGGCAGAGAGCAAGACTGTGTTCATGTTGAATAGTTTCAAGTGAAAAGTCCAGAGACTACACTGAGAAAGGATCATATTAGCCAAGTGGAGACAAAGTTTAAATGACAAAATATTGATTGAAATTGTCCCACTTCCAGTGAATATCCAAAAACCAGGGGGGCGAGGCAACGTGAGAAAGGACAGACGGAAGACTAGCAGGCTGCAAGAGACAGCTTGTGTGGATGAAGTGAGAGCAACCTTGTAAAAGCCCTTCCAGAAAGTGCAGTGGTGGCAACACCACAGCGACTCAGTGGAGCACAGATGTGGTAGGACAGACCTTAAGCCAGCTCACCCAGCTGGGAAAGCATTTCAGTACAGTGTGGCCTGGGCGAGTATACAGAAGGATGGAGCAGGATTACACAGGGCAAGGTCTGGCTTCTGGAACAACTCCACAGACTGGAGCTGCTCCTGGGCCTGGGCGAACAAGACCATGGACCATGGACACAAGAGCAAGGCCAGTCGCAAGCTATTTCGTGACCTTAAGAGTGGAATAGAGGCTTCTTGTTTTAAGCCACTACATGTTGGGGTGATTTGTTTTGCAGCCATATCCGGGTCACACATCTTAATGTATTCCCTCTGGTGTGGCAACAGGGTGGATACTCCTTTGCTTGCCACTTGTCCCATTATTCTTTGATCTGATATTCCCTCTCACTCCATTCAACAAGATCCTACAGGGAAAGGAGCCATTTTGTGTTCATCATTGTAGCCTTACAACTAGGGTACTGTATTTTCCCGTGTATAAGACGACTGGGCGTATAAGACAACCCCCATATTTGCAGTTTAAATATAGAGTTTGGGATATACTCGACCTATAAGATTACCCCCAGCTTTTGAGAAGATTTTCCTCTGTTAAATAGTCATCTTCTACACCAGAAAATGTGGTAGGTGCCTGACACAGAATAGATAGGAACTGGTGGGAAACCAGTTCAAATGCTCATGCCCAGGCTCCTTGTAACATGTTGGCAAAATGTAAGATTCCTCTTGTCTCCTTAGCGCATCCAGGTAGCGCGGGGACGGCTGGTTTTGTGTTTTCTCGTGACTGCAGAGGCTTGAAACATCCTGAGAGATTCAGTGACATTTGCTATTCGAAGGTTTTTGTTCCAATTAATGGTGGAGCTCCTCAAGGGTAGAGCACAGCGCAAATGACTGGACCCAGAACCGGTCTCTCCCCGGGAAAATTGAAGTGGAAAATCAAAATACGCCATGGTTTTAATGAAAAGCAGTCCCCAGAACGCTCAGTGGAAGTGGGAAGCTGGGAATTATATTGTGAAATAGAGCATGTCAGACACAATATGGCCACTGCTCTCAGCTACTGTGTCTGGAAGAATGCAACCGCGCAATCAATGAATTGACCTATTTTTTTTCTTTTCATCAACCTATAAGGATTCCATCGTTGGACATTGTTATTCTTTTAAAAATCAAAGCGTGTGCATTCTTTCGTTACATTTCCTAGCAGTGAACCATAGAGCAATTATGATTTTAAAATATTACATGGTGTACTTGTTAACTCAACACTTAACCACAGACGCATTACCATAGTACATTTGTAAAGCACTTTGAAGTGTATAAAATGCCATTCTTGTTTTATAATAGAAACAATACAGGGAGGTGGCTTCGGGAAGAAACTGCCAATTTATTTTAATCTGAGAGGCTGCAAAATCACCAAATTTGATGCATTCAATTTCTAAAAATAATAGGTAAGAGTCATCGTTAGAACCAAATCAATACTTCAAAAGTATTGCCCCTTTTTGAGCAAAACAAATGTGAATCTATACTGACCCCTCCTTCTTCCTTTCACCATTGAGCATCAGGTTACTTATTGGACTCAGAGTTTTATTTTAGGGCACCAACAAGATTCATAGAAATGTCTAACCCTGATTTCCAATTAAATCAACTTCCTGCACAGTAAGGATGTCATTACCAATGACTGTAAACAACTTCAAGAACCGGCTTATGACAGATGCACGCCTTTTGGTTTCTCAAGTGAGTCAGTTAAAGGGGTTTCCAGCCAGAGGTGACCCTGGACTTCTCATAACTAAAGTAGATTTTACTCACTCATTGTCAGGTATTTGTGCTACAGAAAAATTATTCTGCAACTTTATAGCATCACATCACCCATTCATCCATTTAATCAATACTCACCGAGTGCCTGATATCTTTCAGGTGCATTGCTAGGTCCTGGCTACCTGGTAGTAAATAAAACAAATATGGGGCCTGCTCTCACACAGGAGACATATTTTTAAGAGATATTTTTATGGATTTCAGAGAGGAAGGGAGAGAAAGAGAGAGATAGAAACATCAATGATGAGAGAGAATCAGCTGCCTTCTGAGAATTAAGCCCACAGCAGCCCACAGCCTGGGTAGATGCTTCCACCAGAAGTTGAACAATTGTAGGGAAGCATGGGCCTTGGTTGGAAAGTTTGTAAGGAAGAATCTCTGAAAAGTCGGAACCTCAGGGGGAGGGAGGAGGAGGGGGCTGGCTGAAGGCAGCTACCCTGCCTTGACTTTTCCAAACAAGTCTGAGTCCCCAGGTGTTTTACTGGAATCTTTATGTTTAGTCTTCAGACTTCCTTGCTTAAAGGACTCTGCAGATGCATGTCTTCTCAAGGATGCTTGCCCTGCTGAGAGGCTCTAGAAATTAATTTTAGTTCTGGCTGTTGCTGCAATCAAAACATAAGGAGGCAGGCAAATGGGGCTATTTGGTTCCTATAGCCAAGCAGTCCCTTAGCCCTCTCTTTCACAGAAATGTGTGTCTGAGTAATCATTCATCTGTGGCTTTGGTTTGCCAGTCAGCCCCGGCAAACAGTGATCTTCTGGTTCCAGGTCCATGTTCAATCACTGAGCCATGGCAGCCAGTCGAGGACATATATTGTTAACGAACAAACATAGAAGCTAAATTTTGAAATTGTAGTAAAAGTTATGTTGGAAAAGAACAACCCAGTGCTGGGTAAGAAAACAAAGAGGACTATGGGTTTAGACAGAATGGAAAGATGGAAATCATAGAGCCACGTCTGATTGGGGCTGCTGGAGGGAAGTGAGTGAATCCGAGGTTGTCAGCAGGTGAGAGAATCTAGCTTTTATAAAATCTTGAGGACCAGTAGCAGGAGCTCAGTTTGAACTAGGAGTACAGAGGTACTTCAAGATACGAGTTTAATTTGTTCCGTAACCTTGAGGCCTGGGAAACTATGAGACACTCGAGTCTCGGTAAACTGGTGGGTCGTGTGCAGCTGGCCAATCCTCGCAATTACTCTTATCTCAAATGTTGCTCGTATTTCAAAGCAAAAATCGCTCATATCTCAAAAATCTTGTATGTTAGGGTACTCATATCTCAAGGTACCACTGTATTGATAATCAGACAGATTTTAAGTTGAGGAATGACATGATTGAACTTGTTTTTCAAAGATAGACATAGCTGCTATGTGGAGATGATTAAGGATAATGAAAACAGGGGAAAGAGAACAAATATTGTAATAGCATCAACAAGAGTTTTTGTTGGCTGCTACTAAGCTGGGGCCAATGAAGATGAGGTGAACTACATGCATTTTCTCATTATTTCTTATGTGGAATACTACAAGGCTTTGTGATTGCCAATGGGAGTTCAAAAAACATATGTATGTCCAGCATGACTTGCAGCTTTTTTGTGTGTGGAAAATAACACATGTATCTTATTTGGAATATTTCCAAGATGCTTGGAAAAAATGAGATTTAGTGAGACTTCAACTCAGGACATATGCTACAACATGGATGAACCTTGAAGACATTATGCTCAATGACCAAAGTCAGTCACAAAAATGGACATTTTTCATGATTCCACTTACATGGGGTACCTTAGGAATCAAACTTACAGAGATGGAAAATAGATTGGAGTTTCCCAAGACTCAGAGGGGAGGGGAAAGAAGTAGTGTTTAATGGGCAGTTTCAGTTGGAGAAGATGAAAAATTCTGGAGATGGATGGTGGTGATAATTGCACAGCATTGTGAGTATTCAATGCCACTGAGCTTTATACTTAAGAATGGTTAAAATGGTACTTGTTATGTTATTTTATTCCACTAAAAATATAGAAAAATATTTAACCCAGAAATAGACAAAGAATCTTTTTATTAATAGATATTTTATTGATTTTTTTACAGAGAGGAAGGGAGAGGGATATAAAGTCAGAAACATCCATGAAAGAGAGAGACATCGATTAGCCACCTCCTGCACGCCCCATACTGGAGATGTGCCCGCAAGCAAGGTACATGCCCTCGACCGGAATCGAACCTGGGACCTTTCAGTCTGCAGGCCGATGCTCTATCCACTGAGACAAACCGGTCTCGGCAGACAAAGAATCTTGTTACCTGGATGGATTCATACAAATTGACATGGATATTTAGAAATATATTCCACACCAATTTAGTGTATAGCATGTGTATAGGAACTAAAATCTAATGTAAATACCATATAATCATGCACCTTTGTTGTGGCTGCATTTTGAATTTTATTCAGAAACACTCTGAGAATGTTTTGCATGTTCTGTGTGTCAGTTTGGAGGCATATTTTTTGTCCTTGGTAAGATCTGGTATTCCACTTTTCCTCATTTTAAATAACTTTCACCTGACTTTCATTTCCATATCAATAAGTTCATTCTAGCAATAAAATTTTACTGTCAGTCTTTTCCAAGTTTTTATTTTCACCTTTTTATGAATACTATCAGGAGACAAGAATGAGCTTTACCATTATATAC
>PVJN01048921.1:0-15422 GCA_004026805.1 Lasiurus borealis
TGTAGAAAGAAATGGAAGAAAATACAAGAAATGGAAAGATATCTCATGCTCATGGACTGAAAAGAATTAAAATTGTTTAATGTCCATATTAACTAAAGCAAGCTATATATTTAACGCAATTCTTATCACAATCCCAGTGGCAAGTAGAACATATATTCCTAAATTTGTATGGAACCACAAAAGACCATAAAGAGCCAGAGAAATCCTCCAAAAAAAAGAACAAACCTAGAGGTATCATACCCTTTGGCTTCAAAATATACTACAAAGCTACAATAATCAAAACAGTATGTTGTTGGCAACAAAACAGACACACAGACCAATGGAACAGAGTTGATAGCACAGAAATAAACCCAAACATACTAGTATATGGACAACAATTTTTTGACAAGCAAATCAAGAATATTCAGTGGAGAACGGGAAGTCTCAGCACTAGATGATGTTGGGGAAATTAAAAGCCACAGGTAAAAGAATAAACCATACAAAAAATGAACTACAAATAGATTAAGACAAGACCTGAAACAATAAAATACAAAGAAGAAAACATAGGTACTAAACGCATGGACCTTGGTCTCAGAGGGGTTTTTGCAAACTTCACTCCAAAAGCGAGGGAAATAAAGGCAAAACATAAACGAATAGGACTACATTAAAAAAGCTACTACACAGCAAAAGAAACTATCAACAAAACAGAAAGACAACCATCTGAATGGGAGAAGATATTTGTGAAACATCCCTACAATAAATAGCTAATATCCAAAACATGTAACTTACACATCTCAACAAGAAAACAACTCGATTTAAATAATGGGCAGAGGATCTGACTAGACACTTTTTCAAGAAAACCATGCATATAGATATATGAAAAGATTTATAAAGGTTTCTCAAAAAATTAAGCATATGATCCAACAATTCCTTTTCTGGGTATTTACCCACAAAATGTAAAATCACTGTCTTGTAGAGATGTATGTGCCCCCTAGTAACTGCAGTATTATTTCCCAAGCCAAGACATGGAAACAACCTAACTATCTATTATTAATGGCAAATCAAAAAAGTAAGTAGTGGCACATATATACAATGGATTACTACTCAGCCATGAAGAAGATAAAGTGTCATTTCTGACAATGTGAATGGACCTGGAAGGGCTTATGCTAAGTGAAATAAGTTAGATGGAAAAGGGCAAAAACCATGAAGTTTTACTCACATGTGAGATATAAAACACAAAGTAACAAAATATCAAAACAGTCCAAACCAGACTCAGAGCATGGTGGTTAAAAGAGGGGAAAGAGTGAGGGTAGAGGAGTTCAAATATTTGGCAGTGGAATGAAACTAGACTTCAGGGGCAGAGTATGCAGCAGAGTGCACAGGTGTTCAATTATAACCTTGTACACCTGAATATTATGTAATGTTATTAATCAATTCTACCCAATAAATTTAATTTAAAAAATAAATAAAGCAAATGGATCTTTTTAATAATCGCTGTGTAAGGAGTCACTGAACTCATAAATGTTTAGAGCCTTCACTTCCTGGATTTCTTACTAAGGCTGGTGTGGTTTGCCCAGCAGGGAGAGTGCAGGAAGCAGAGCAGACCCACCTACCCCACCTTTCCCCACCCCAGTCAGATCTTAAAGCCCCCATTGGTTGAAATCCCTTTCACCCTGCTCCTCACGTGGGACAGAATTTATTTCTAAATAGTTCCCCAAACCCATAGGAACCATAAAAAGGAGTAGGGAGAGCTCATTCTCTTCTCACCAACATTAGGAAGTTATAAAGTTCAGTGGGACTTCCAGGCAGGCTCAGAATGAGAGGGAGATTCTACTTCAGTATAAATTTGTCAAATATCACAGTAATACTTACACATTCTACTGCAATATATGTAAAAAATCAATAGTAATGCCAAAAAAATGAGAAACAAAATATCAAATTTTGGAGAATCCAAGATGGTGGCATAGGTAAACACCTACACTGCTACCTCGCACAACAATTTCAAAACTACAACTAAAAGACAGAACGGACATCATCCAGAACCACAGGAAAGCTGGCTGAGTGGAAGTTCCACAGATAGAGGGAAGGAGAGGGGCTCACGGAGACCCAGAGGAGCTGCAAAAAGCTGAGGTACAGAGACGTGCACGTGGAGAGAGCAGGTGCCGGAGTACCTGGCTGGCTTTCTCTGGCAGGAGGGAAATGGAGACTCTCAAAGGCATTGAACCCCTATCTTATGACACTAAACCCCAGATCCAGCCAAAACTCATACGGGGGGAGTTTGGACTGTGAAAAGGGAGAGGTGCACGGAAATTTAGGGGAGTCGCAAAAGATCAGAGTTTTGGTGGCGCGCACGGCACTGCGCAGAGGACAGATTGCTGATTGTGCACCTGGCTTTCGAGAGTGGGCAGGAGATAGACCCTCCCAACTGTGCCACTTCTGACTCCGCGAAGCCCCTGTTTTGGGTGAAACCCTGGGGACCTAGACTCGTGTGGTCCTGGTGCACAGGGGAGCCGGAAAGGCAGCAGTCTAGAAGCACTGCGGGCGTGTGCGCACAAGGAATGCTCCATCGATTACCCAGTCACGAGAGACTCAGGGGCCGTGGAGGGCGGGGCCGACTGGAAGGCAAGGCGGTCCCTTAAGCCCTGAGACTCCACCCATCCCAAGCTCAACAGAGGCTTCTTCGGTTTTGCAAGTCTGGTATCATAAGGCTGAATCCAACACACAAGTTCTCCTGGCATAGTGAAAATGCCGAGACAAGGGAAGGGATCACAAACAAAAGAAATGGAGGAAAACAAACGACTGGATATAGAGTTCAAAACCACGCCTATAAGGTTTTTCAAGAATATGCTAGAGAAGTTGGATAAAATTAGCGAGAACCTAGAGGAGATGAAAAAGGACCAACTAGAGACACTGACTGAAATAAAAAATATTATACAGAGTCCTAACAGCAGACTAGAGGAAGGCAAGGATCAAGTCAAAAATTTGAAATATAAAGAGGCAGAAAACATTCAACTGGATAAGCAAGAAGAGAAAAGAATCCAAAAATGTGAAGATAATGTAAGGAGCCTCTGGGACAGCTTCAAGCGTACCAACATCAGAATTGTGGGGGTGCCAGAAGAAGAGAGCAAGATACTGAAAACCTATTTAAAGAAATAATGACTGAAAATTTCCCACATTTGGTAAAAGAAATAGACTTACAAGTCCAGGAAGCACACAGAACCCCATATAAAAGGAATCCAAAGAGGACCACAACAAGACACTCATAATTAAAATACCAAGAGCAAAAGACAAAGAGAGAATATTAAAAGCAGCAAGAGAAAAACAGTTTATTACCTACAAGGGAGCACCCATACGACTGTCAGCTGATTTCTCAACAGAAACGATGCAGGCCAGACAGGAGTGGCAACGTGATGAATAGCAAGAATATTCAAAGTGATGAATAGGAAGAACCTACAACCAAGAATAATCTATCCAGCAAAGTTATCATTCAGAATTGAAGGGCGGATAAAGAGCTTCACGGATAAGAAAAAGCTAAAGGAGTTCATCAACTCCAAACCAGTATTATATGAAATGCTGAAAGGTACTCTTTTAGAAGAGGAAGAAGAAAAAGGGAAAAGCCAAAAAATTATGAACAACAAATACATATCTATCAACAAGTGAATCTAAAAATTAAGTGAGTTAAAAAATTTGATCAACAGAATAAACTGGTGAATATAATAGAATCAGGAGCACAGAAAGGAGTGGACTGATAATTCTCAGGGGAAAAGGAGTGAGGGGTGTACAGAGAGAGACTGGACAAAAATTATACACCTATGGATGAGGTCAATAGGAGGGAGGTAAGGGCAAAGGAAAGGGTGGGAGCTAGGTGGAGGGGTGCTATGGAGGGGAAAAAAGAGAAACAAATGTAATAATCTGAATAATAAAGATTTAATTTTAAAAAATATCAAATTTTAAAATAAAGGCCGACTGAGTAGGTTAATTTTGTTTACACACCAAGATTAATTTAGATCATTACACACCTGATGCAGGGACCAAGTGTTCTATTCTGCAACTTACCCTGAAAAGCATAAAAATATGAAATGAGTTGATGGATGAATATGGGGCTGGATAAATAGGTGATAAACCAAGTAAAAAAATTCTAATCACATGCTGGCCAGTGTGGCTCAGTGGTTGAGCAACGACCTATGAACCAAGAGATTATGGTTGCAGGCTTGATCCCTAGTTGGGGGCTTGTAGGAGGAAGCCAACCAATGATTCTCATCATTAATGTTTCTATCTCTCTCTCCCTCTCTGAAATCAGTAAAAATATTAACTATATATGTTTTAAAATATTTTATCATTTTGTTAAAAATTTCCATACTGTTATTTGAAAATTATTATAAAATTGGAGAAGATATTATTAGCAGTATTTTTTAAGAGTTTAAAAATCTTGCCCTAACCAGTTTGACTCAGTGGATAGAGTGTTGGCCTGCAGACTGAAGGGTCCCAGGCTTGTTTCTGGTAGGGGGTGGGCAGGAGGCAGCCAATCAATGATTCTCTCTCATCATTGATATTTCTCTCTCCCCCTTCCTTTCTCTCTGAACCAATAAAAATACTGTATATTTTTAAAAAGAGTTTAGCTGAGACCGGTTTGGCTCAGTGGATAGAGCATCGGCCTGCGGACTGAAAGGTCCCAGGTTCGATTCCAGTCGGGGGCATGTACCTTGCTTGTGGGAACAGCTCTAGTGGGGGGCGTGCAGGAGGCGGCTGATCAATGTCTCTCTCTCATCTATGTTTCTGACTTTCTATACCTTTCCCTTCCTCTCTGTAAAAAATCAATAAAATATATATTTTTTTAAAAAGTTTAAACATCTTTCAAACTTCCTCTGTCTCACATCTGACACCCTTACCCTAATCAGATTCTCATAATCTCTGACCCAGATTTAAACCAGAGGCTACTGGCGGATATTCTTTCAGAGGGCAATCTTTGCACACCTAATCAGGCTGTGCCCAGTCAAATCGGGCACTGCCAGTGCCTCATCCAGGTGAGAAACCAGTTGTGTCCCCAGTGCCCCTCCTCATACCTCACACTCAGACTAGAGTCTTTGCAGGTCCATGGGCAACCCCTCCTACCTAACACCTTCCCACGGGTTTTCTGCTCGTGCCGTTTTTCCTGTCTTATTCTCTCCCAAATGCCTCATCTTTAAGATTCCTCTCAGAAACTTGAACATATGCATTTACTTCTGAAGCCTCCAGAAGCCCCATAATATGCAAGAAAGGGGTTTTCTTAAAAGCCATAAATCTATGGGGACAACGGAAACCAGAAGTAAATGTTTGAACCTAGAAGTAGAATAGGAAAGAGCCCTCACAAGCTCTTCATGCCAGACACCATTCTAAGCACTCCCCTTACTCCTCAAAATAGCGGCATGCAGAAGCTACTCTTATTTAAACCAACTCACGTTACAAATGAGCAAAAGTTTAAATCACTTGTGCAAGGTACCATTGTTTCTGGAGAGGGACTGGCCCTGAGTGGGCTTGCCTCAGCCTGTAGTGTGTGGGTTCTGGATTTTGTGTTGGAAAGATTTCACAACACAAGTCCCGGGGGGTTTGAGAATATGCTCATTAATGCTGGGGACAGCAAAACAGGGGAAGAAACGAGAGTAGAAGAAACTATAGGGGAGAGCCTCGGTGGTGATCTACTTGGCTCTCTAGAAATGTTTTAGGAAAGAAGTGAGCCAGGGAAGGGCTGTTGGTAGCTCCCTGGAAGGGAAGGTCACAGTGATAGAAGTGAGTGAAGGTGGGTCTGCTAGCTCACTGGGGAGTCAGAGAAAAAAGAAGGCTTTAGAGACAGGATCAGGGGGTGAGTCTGGTTGATGCTGACCATTGCTCCCCTGGTTATAAGTCTCATAGGTACCCTTAGAAATAAAAGTTCATGCCCAGAAGGGGCATGGATGTGCTCCAGAGCAAGCCACTGAGAGTGTGGGTGTGGGTGTGTGTGTGTGTTTTGCAGGTGAGAATCTGTGCATTTTTAATAAGCTGATACATTAAAATAAGTGTATAAGGGAGTTTCTTCATAATTCTTTGGTCTGTTTACTGTCCTACTTTTATCTCAGGTCTGGCTCGCTTTAATGAGGTTTTTGTTATTTGTTCCCCAACTTCATCTGTTTAGCTGGCACACATGGCATTAATTGGGTCTTGGTCCTCTATTTTCCCAGGCCAGGGTGACTTAAGCTATCTATGTATTTTCTGGCTGGGGAGGAGGTGTGAATCATTTGCTCTCCAGTATCCGTGGTAGGGAAGATAAGGTCTTGAAATTGACAAGTTGGCTGTAAATTGCCCAAACTGTTTGGCCTTGCCTAATTTTCTTGTCTCGGTTTCCCCAGTCTACTTGCCCAGTAATTTTCCTAGTGTTTCACTATCCTGCCATATTCCCTCCTCAGAGACTTCCATCCCTAAAATCTTTTAGGGTTGATGTGGGAGGATGATCTATTTTCAGTAACTATTTCCTACTGACAATGGCTGTAGCCCCTGCCTGTGTATGATATGGAAATCTCCCCCTACCTCATCTAAGGGAGACAAGGTAATGGGAACAGAGAGACCATTATTTTATTTTAAAGTAGCGATGGGCTGGAATTCCAAGTTAAAGAAGTTTTCAGTCATTATTTCTTCAAATAGTTTGAGTCCTTTGCTCTCTCTCTTTCCCTTCAATACCCCTATGAGGTGGATATTGTGGTTAATGTTATCCCCCAGATGCCTTAAACTATTTCTAATTTTTTTTTCTTTTTGCTGTTCTGATTGGGTGTTTTGTGCTGCCTTGTCTTCCAAATTGCTGATTTGGTCCTCTGCTTCATCTAACCTACTTTTGATTCCTTTTAGTGTACTCATCATTTCAAATATTATATTCTTCATTTCTGACTGCTTCCTTTTAATAGTTTCTTTGTGAGATTTTATGCTCACTCATTTTTAAGTTCTCAGTGAGTTCATCTACTCTTCCCCTAAGTTCCTTCAACATTCTCATAACTGTTGCTTTGGACTCTATATTTGGTGGATTACTTGCCTCAGTTTCATTTCGTTATTTTTCCTGGAGATTTCTCTTGTTCATTCATTTGGGTCATGTGTCTTTTTCTTCCCATTTTGGCTGCCTCTCTGTGTTTGTTTCTGTGTTTTAGGTAGAGCTGCTATGTTCCCAGACTGTGTGTAAAGAAGGCTCTACACAAGAATGCTGGCTTCTGTTGGGTATGTGGGAAAACATCCCTCACCCTAAAGCCACACAACTCAGTCTCTTCCTGTATGACCCCAGTATTCTCCGTAGCTGCCATCGCTCTGCTGGAGCCCAAGGTGAGTGCCTTTGAGCAAGATTTTGTGTGTATCCCTTTAAGAAGATGCATACGTTTTCTGCGACCTACCATCTCACCCAGTTGGAGGAATCCCTGCTGATTTTCACAGTGAGATGTTCAGTGGGGTCCCTTTTCTAGCACTGGCACTGGGGGTTGGAGAGTCTGGCATCTAGTTGGGGCCTCTTGCTCCTCATGAGGGACCTCTACAACTGAGATATCCCTCCAGATTCTCAACTGCTGCATATGGGTGTGAGGCCAGCCCATTTCTGGCATCTCTGCCTTCCAACTAGTTTAGGCATGGATTCTTTGTACCTTTTAGCTAGTCCCCAGATGGTTATCCAGTTTATTGTTCTATAAGTTGGTTGTAATTTTGATGTGGTCATGGGAAGAGGTTAGTGTAACTTTCACCTCAGCTGCCATCTTGAATCTTCTACCCTTATTTCATCTTTGTTCATTAGTTGTTATGGTACCAACTGTAGAAATATCTAGAGACATAGCACTTTTGAATGCACACAGATGCTCAAAGAAAATGTAGCTCTTTCCAAAACCAGTTTGGCTCAATGGATAGAGTGTCGACCTGCGAACTGAAGGGTTCCGGGTTCGATTCCGTTGCGGGCAACATCCCCAGTCGGGGGCGTGCAGGAGGCTGCTGATCGATGTCTCTCTCTCATCGATGTTTCTGACTTTCTATCCCTCTCCCTTCCTCTCTGTAAAAAAATCAATAAAATATATTTTAAAAAGAAAGAAAGAAAATATAGCTCTTTAACTTTTCATAAATGTGATCATCATCCCCATGAGTCCCTACCCGGGGTAAAATGAGGTGGAAGAATTTTTTTGTTTCTATAAAACAACTTACTGGTTTCATTTGGGTAATAAATTTACCTAAGTTTGGCCTTGCTAACTTCCTCTTTCCCTGCTCCTCTCAGAATGAAATTGGGATATTTGGGGATATGAACTGTGGGAATGGGAAAGTGGGCCTCAGACCATCACTCCATGCACGCAACAGGAGCCAGCGTTCTTCTGCAGAGCCTTTTTTACACACAAATTTTAATCTGCTTCAACCTGATGAATTTTACTGACTCCACTTGATGACTCCTTGAGACCCTCTCCCACTGCCAACATCTTGCAGGCAATGTATTTTCCTTGCCTGGCTCGGCAGAGGGTCTGCTGTTGCAGTCATGGTTCTATCAGGCCTGAGAGTTTCCCTTGCTAACCTGGGGCCTTCTAATTGGCATCATGGGCCCAGCACCACCCTCCACCCAACCTTGATAAGAGTGAATGTTCACTGCTCTGTGTATGAGGGTTCCCCTTAGCCTTCCTGTGCCATCCATGTGCAGGCTCAGAGGCTCCCCTCAGATCCTGTTATAGGCTGCATTATGTTCCCCATCCCCAAAATTTATGTGTGGAAATCCTAACCTCTAGCACTTCAAAACCTGTCTGTAGTTGGAGACTGGGCTTCTAAAGTGCTAATTAACTTTAAATGAGAGCATATGGGTAAGTCCCAATTTAACATGACTGGTATCCTTGTGAGAAAAGAAGATTCAGACACAGACAGGTACAGAGGGAAGACCATGTGAAGACACAGGGAGAACCTGGTCATCTGACAACCAAGGAGAGAGGCCTCAGTAGGAACCAACACTGCCGACACTTTGATCTTGGACTTCCACCCTCCATATCTGTGAGAAAATTAATTTCTGCTGTTTAAGCTACCCGCCTATTTTACTTTGCCTCAGCAACTGTAGCAGACTAATACAGATCTAGTCTCCTTCCCCTGTAGGCCAGAAAAAGAGTGTCTGGGGGTTCAATGATTGTACAATAATTATGTTTCTGTCTCTACAATGAAATTATGAAATCACCTTGGGTAGAAATCATGATTTATTCACTTCTATACTCCGGGACCTAAGAGTTCTATACTGGCATGGAGGTTTTGAATGAGTATCTGAACGAAGAAATTATCTCCGCTTTGTATAACCACCCTCAAATTTAATAAGATGGAGAGTACAGAGGTAATATCACTGTGCAAACAGTCCAAATAATTAATCATTAGTACCAGTTTCTTATGGCATAACAAGAAGGTCATGTGCACAATGATGTAAACCATCTGCACGTCAGTGAAATAGGGAAGGTCAAGCGTTCAGCAAATGTGGCCAGGGCCAAGGGACCACTGAAACCTCACACAGCTGGCAGTAAGCTCAGTGCCTGCTTTTGGCACTTTACCTAAAGTCAATTCAACAAAACCAGAATACATGAAGACCTAGATTAGAATGTTCTGTTATTGCCATAAGTCCATGCAAATAGATAAAACAGTAAAATGTTTAAGGGATAGTCCACCAATACATCAATGTGTCCATAGAATGAGGACAGCAGGGTGGGCCAAAGAAAGGGACAATGGAGGTAATAGGACAGGTATCAGAAAAGTCCTAAGTCCAATAAAAAAAAATAGTAAAGTGTGGTTACAGAAAATACACCTCTTCATATCATAGTGCAGCATCCATGACCAAGGTGGGGAAGAAACAAAACTTCAGAAAGTATCTCCTGGAATCCAATGACTGAGTCATTCAACAAATTGGCTCTTCTGCAATTGATCTGTGGTAAATCAGGCTGCTTCCATGAACTTTGCAGCTCAGAGAGTGCTGTTCTAAAAGTATGACTCTTTTTTTAAAATTAAATCTTTATTGTTCAGATTATTACAATTGTTCCTCTTTCCCCCCACCCCCAGAGCTCCCCTCCACCCAGTTCCCACCCCACCCTCTGCCCTTACCTCCCCACACTGTCCTCATCCATAGGTGTACGATTTTTGTCCAGTCTCTTCCCGTACCCCCTACACTTCTTTCCCCCTGAGAATTGTCAGTTCACTCTCTTTCTATGCTCCTAATTCTATTATACTCACCAGTTTATTCTGATCATCAGATTTTCAATTCACTTGGTTTTTAGATTCACTTGTTGATAGATATGTATTTGTTGTTCATAATTTTTATCTATACCTTTTCCTTCTTCTTCTTCTATCAGCATTTCATGCAATACTGATTTGATGTTGATGAACTCTTTTAGCTTTTTCTTATCTGTGAAGCTCTTTATCTGACCTTCAATTCTGAATGATAGCTTTGCTGGGTAGAGTAATCTTGGTTATAGGTTCTTCCTATTCATCACTTTGAATATTTCTTGCCACTCCCATCTGTCCTGCATAGTTCTTGTTGAGAAATCAGCTGATAATTGTATGGGTGCTCCCTTGTAGGTAATGAACTGTTTTTCTCTTGCTGCTTTTAATATTCTCTCTTTGTCTTTTGCTCTTGGCATTTTAATTATGATGTGTCTTGGTGTGGTCCTCTTTGGATTCCTTTTGTTTGGATTCTATGCACTTCCTGGACTTGTAAGTCTATTTCTTTCACCAGATGTGGGAAGTTTTCAGTCATTATTTCTTGAAATAGGTTTTCAGTATCTTGCTCGCTCTCTCTTCTTCTGGCACCCCCATAATTCTGATGCTGGTATGCTTGAAGTTGTCCCAGCAGCTCCTTACACTATCTTCACATTTTTTGGTTCTTTTTCCTTTTTGCTTTTCCGTTGAGTGCTTTTTTTTTCCTTTGTATTTCAAATCTTTGACTTGATTCTATGTTCCTCTAGTCTGCTGTTGGGACTCTCTATAATATTTTTTATTTCAGTCAGTGTATGTTTTAATTTCTAGTTGGTCCTTTTTCATATCCTTGAGGGTCTTGCTAAATTTATTGGCCTTTTATAGGAAATTCTTGAAAACCTTATAATCGTGGTTTTGAACTCTATATCCAGTCATTTGTTTTCCTCCATTTCTTTCGTTTGTGATCTGTTTCTTTGTCTTCACATTTTTGCTGCTTCCCTGAGTTGGTAGAGTAACTTTGTGTGCTATGTGTCCTATAGGGCCCAGTGGCTCAGCATCCCGTTACCCCAGGTGGACACTCTTGGTGCACCCCTTTGTGGACTGGGTGTACAGCCTTGTTGTAGTTAAGTCTTGATTGTTGTTGGTATCACTGGGGAGAATTGACTTCCAGGCCAATTGGCTATGAGGATCAGCTGTGTCTACACTGGGAGAACTTCTGTGCTGGAGACACTCTTATGGGACAAAACTTGCAAAATTGCAAAAGCCTCTGTGCTCAGCTTGGATGGGGCTTGGCTTCCTGTCAGCCATGCCCTCTGAGAGAGAGCCGCCCTCGAGTTTCACCCAGTGCCAGACAGTCCAGTTTCTCCCTGAATGAATCTGGGTTCCCAGAAACTCACCTGGAACTGGAGTTCAGCCCAGTAAGGAGCTTCCGTCTCCCTCTCACTTTAGAAAGCCAGCCGTGCACTCAGCCACCCATGCATTCAGCCTCCCGTCCTCTCCACATGCTCGTGTGTCTTTGTACCTCAGCCTTTTGCAGCTCCTCTGATTCTCAATGTTCTTTCCTCTTTCCTTCTAGTTGCAGAATTTCCACTCAGCCAGCCTTCCTGTGGTTATGGATAGTATCCATTTTGTCTTTTAGTTGTAGTTTTGATATTGTTGTGTGAGGCAGCACTTTAGGTGTTTACCTATGCTGCCATCTTGGTATCTCTAAAAGTATGACTCTTAACAACATTGGCCAGCACATTTGTTGGTTCATCATGTGCTTGGAATCTCATCTGTATTAATTTCTATAATCCTCACAATTACTCCATGAAGTAGGTCAGGAGTGGGGAACCTTTTTCCTGCCAAGGGCCATTTGGATAATTATAACATCATTTATGGGCCATACAAACGTATCAACTTAAAAATTAGCCTGCTATTGTCATAATGGCTCTCATCAACAAATCAGCAAACAAGAAGTGCTGGCAGGATGTGGAGGAAAAAGAACCCTCGTGCACTGCTGGTGAGAATGCAGACTGGTGCAGTCACTGTGGAGAACAGTATGGAGTTTCCTCAAAAAATTAAAAATGGAACTTCCAACTGACACAGTAATTCCACTTCTAGGAATATATCCCAAGAAATAAGAATATATACACCCCTATATTCACAGCAGCACAATTTACAATTGCTAAGACTTGGAAATAGCCTAAGTGTCCATCAGCAGATGAATGGGTTAAGAAACTGTGGTACATCTTCACAATGGAATACTATGCTTCTGTAAAAGAGAAGAAAATCTTATCATTTGCCAACACCATGGATGGACCTGGAGAGTATTATGCTAAGAGAAAGAAACCATATGGAAAAAGATAAGTGTCATATGATCTCACTCATTTGTGAAATATAATGAAAAATATAAACTGATGAACAAAACAGATCTAGAGACTTAGAGGCATTGAATAGACTGTCAAACCTTAGAGGTAAGGCAGGGAAGGATGAGGTGAATAAGAGATCAATCAAAGGACTTGAATCCATGCATATGAACAGGACCAATGGACACAGACAATAGTGGGGTAGGAACATGTGCTAGGGAGCAGGAGTGGGCAGGGAGAGCTCAATGCGGGAAAGAGGAAACATGTAAAACTTTCAACAATAATTTTTAAAAATCAAAATAAATGGAACAGAATAGAGAACCCATACATAAATAAAAAATAGCCTGCTATCTTTATCAAATATTTAAGTAACTCTCCACTAATGCCTTGGCAGGCCCAGACCAAATGATTTTACAGGCCTTATAGTGCCTGTGGGCCGGACGTTCCCCATCCCTGAGGTAGGTGCTATTATCATCTCTGCTTCACAGATGAGAATTCTGAGGTTCGTCAAGATTAAATAACTGGGTCACCTCACTTGTAAGTGGCAGATCTAGTTAATGAATTCAGAAAGAGCCGTCCATTTCCACCATCACATACTACTGGCAGTGGTCATCTTTACCCTCCCATCAGGATAGCTGCTGGGACTTTACCTCTTTACACGTGTGTATATAAAGTCAAATACATATACAAACATCTATCTACCAAAATATCATCTATCTATAGAAAAACATGAATTTCCCAAATACATTCCATTTCAATCTCTGTGCCCACTGGGCTCATTCTGGTTTTCTCTTTTTCAAAATCAGTGACAATTCTTTGATAGTGAGAAGCCTGATTTTCTTTATTTAATTTTTATTTTTTTTAACATATTTTTATCGATTTCAGAGAGGAAGGGAGAGGGAGAAATAGAAACATCAGTGATGAGAATCATTGATCAGCTGCCTCCTGCACACCCCACACCAGAGATCAAGCCCACAACCTGGGCATGTGCCCTGACTGGCAATGGAACTGTGAACTTCCTGGTTCATAGGTCAACACTCAACCACTGAGCCATGCTAGCCATGCAGCCTGGCTTTCATTATGCGTAACACATTTACTTATTTGATCAATCTTCCTCCATGTAGCCAAACCTTGTGCCATTCCTCTCCACTCACTTATCTTAATACATCAAATTGGAGTTTCATAAAAGGTCCCATCCAACCAGTGATTGTGATGCTTAAAAACATTTCGTAGCTGGCTCCCACTAATTTGGTTCTATAGATATCTCCTACTGTACAGGAAAGTATTAAATAATTTATTGTGAAAAGATGTTTATTGAGTTGCTCAATATAATATACAATACAGAATATTCAAAATAAAGTGTGATGTATCTCTACTGCCATTACCAAAATAATTCTTATTTTCATAATGTTTATTGATAAAATTATAGAGAAATTTATATTCTTGATTAGTGTTAAGGAACAGCAGACAGTACCAAGTGGGAATGAATGGAGCCAGTATTATAAGAACCAAAAAAACTGGGTCTACATATTTGGTACTTTTAGTCACCACCCTTATATTACACAATATATAATTCTCTGTATAGATACTAACAAAGCTAAATGAATATACAGAATTGCTAGTTATTTATCAAGTGCAATAGATTTTTTTAATTTTTATTCATAAAGTACATAGAGATCTCTGGTGTCGGGATACAACTTCCTTGAAGAATAATGTGTAAGTCCTTTAGGAATGTCAGGCTTCACTTATAGTCCCATCTCTCAACTCCGCCATTAGAACAATGGGTTTTTGTGGTCGAGTAAGTCCTTGAGACTCTATTTTCAGAGGGATCTGCAAATGTTAAACAGCATATGAGAACCAGTTCATGAAACACTGTTAACAACAGAAGCAAAATAGATACATTAAGGACAATAAAGCTTTACAAACATAAAAATTACTTTCAGCATAAGTATACTTCTTTATACTTATTTAGTAAGCTGTCTCATCCTGGTCAGTTAAAGCATTCATCAATACATTCATTCAAGAAAAAAAAAGATATATATAGACAAAACTATGTTTGGTAATTTTAAATAAGAAGGATGCATTTTTAAAATTTAAACCAGATTCTTAGGCATTATGGGTAAATATTTGGAAAAGCCAGGTAGAGTTCATTTCGCGCATGTTGAAACTTGCAAATTAATCCTGAGTACATATTACATATTTTAATTATATGGACCATCCTTGACTTCTAAAGCCCAGCCACCTCTACCAGTGGAAACCTTCCAGTTTCATGATGGAAGAAGGTCTTTGTGAAGCATTGTACCGGTTTTCTAACATCTCCTAGGTCCCAAGTGTAGTGTAAATAGTAAACTTCTGAAGATCTATACATTCCTTTGACTAATTTTTTAGCTCATTTTTCACCCAGTCACTTCTTCAGTATTGGGGGAGCCTCCAACACAGCAAGGTTCTGATCTCAGTTCACTGAAGGGCAAGAAAATTGTCATGGAGGGTGAGAAGCCACAGCAATAGAAGTTTTCAGGGAGTGTCTGCCCCACCCCAGGTGTGCTAGAGACCCATTTCCTCTCAGGGTTGTGTATATACTTACAGGACTCCTACACAGCTGCTAAAGCCACAAATAAGATGGAAACTATCTCTATCCTCCTTTTCCCTGAGAAAGCTTACTTACGGAAAGGAGCTACATAATAAACCCAGGAGTCCTGGAAATAAGCCTTATTATAGGGCCTTGCTTGATATGAATCAATGGCAACTATTCTGCATGTTCTTCAAAGCAGAGACTCCAGATCTACCTATTAATGTAAAACCTTCCTATTTTGTAATTTCACTCTGAGGCATATGTATATAATTCACATGGATAAATTTTTCAAATTAAATTGATTAAAAGAGCTTCAAATCCAACTTCAAATCACTCTTTAAGCATTTCCTGCATGA
>PVJN01048922.1:0-15422 GCA_004026805.1 Lasiurus borealis
CGAGTCATTCTCTGAGGGAAACACATTAATAATTAAACTCTGTCCAATGTGAAGTGCTAAAGATGACAGCATAATTGTACATTTCCAGAGACCATTTCGCAAGGCAGAGGAGAATTACCCTGCCACCATTTAAATGTCAATTTAGAATTTCTTTCTAAACTAAAACAGAGCTTCAGGAAAGAAAAGGGGGTGGGGGGCTAATGTCAAATTTGGAAACTACTCTCTTTACTTTCTCTTTATTTTAAAATCTGAGCTAAATGCAAATAGCCTCCTTCATTCTTTCTTTCTCATGCTGAATAAACTGTCGGATTTTTTTTTTCAATATAACATCATCAATGGTCTCTGAACCAAGACTCTAAATGATAAATACTACTTGCATAGATTATCTCCATAGGAAAGAACAGAGAAACTTTGATTTCTTATATTTGAGTTTTTTTTAACTTAAATAACTTCATTAATAATTTAAGATTTTAATCTATTCCCAGACAAATAGTTGTAAATTAATCACTATATGTGTCCCTATTTGTGTTTCCTATTCTAATTACTAAAATAAAGTTATTGGCTTTTTAGAATGAGGGATATTTAGAAGTTTCTGATGCATATATATTGTACACATTAAAACTAATATTTATATTTACTGCCTAGACAAACTGCAGTTAAGAATTATGAGTGGAGCCTGGATGTGTGACTCAGGAACCAGGAGGTCCTGATTAGATTCCTGGTCAAGGCACATGCCCAGGGTGCAAGCTCAATCCCCACTGTGAGGTGTGAAGGAAGCAGCTCATCATTGACTCTTTCATCATCGATGTTTCTGTCTTTTTCTTACTCTACCTTTCTCTCTGAAATTAATAAAAATATACTTTAAAAAAATAATTGTAAATGGAGAAACTTAAAATTGAATGCAACTGAAACTATGACTACACGCATACAGATGTTCCAAAATAATTTGTGTTGAAATTTGCTGTTGAACAAAGAGCCCGGTAGCAAACTCCTTAGTGAATTTCTGTTTATTTCAAACATGGACATTCTTTACCCATAATACATATTTTCTCATTACCTAACATTGGCTGAACAATTACAGTCTTTTTCTTTTTAACTTTATTTTTATTGTTGACAATAATACAGATGTCCCCAATTCCCAGCCTTTGCCCACTTCCACCAATCCCTTCTCTGCCTTAACACCACAATTATACTCTTTAAAAAACCCTACTTTCGAGGAAAACCGGTTTGGCTCAGTGGATAGTGTTGGCCTGTGAACTGAAAGGTTCCAGGTTCGATTCCGGTCAAGGACATGTATATTGGTTGTGGGCACATCCCCAGTGGGGGAGCATGCAGAAGCAGCTGGTCGATGTCTCTCTCTCATCTCTCATTGATGTTTCTAACTCTCTATCCCTCTCTCTTCCTCTCTGTAAAAAAATCAATAAAATATATTTAAAATATAAAAATTAAAAAAAATAAAAATCCTACTTTTATGAATTTATCCTAAAGAAATAATACCAGATTATTGAACCACAATGTAGTTTCTGACAGTCGTGTTTATAAATTAAAAATAAAAGGAAGTTAATTTAGCTCAATGGCTAAAAATAGGGGCTTGTTAAATGAATTATGATGTGTTTATTAAAGATTCTAATCCTGCAAATAAAAGGCTTTAGTGACTGAGAAACAGCTTATTCATTTGTTTTATTCATTAATTTATTAATTCACTCTACATATATTTATTAAGTGCTTATTAAGTGCTGAGGCAGTATTCTTGATGCTGGAGATGGAACAGTGAAGAGAACAATCACCCCAATTTTTTGGGCTAGCACATTAGAAGGGTTATGTCTGACAATAACCATGTGAGGATATAATGTGCCACAACATATTAAAAACTATAAAGAAGAATTAAATAAATTAAGGAATGGATCAGAGGATAGAGGTATTCAGTTGAGTAGTCAATCAAAACTTTTGAGAGTTGAAAATAACAGGCTCAATCCTAAATCATTCGGAGGCAGAGCATCTTAGGGTGAATGACTAGGAAGTACAATCAATGCCTTAGAAGCAGCAAGGAAGCCAGTGTGACTATAGTGGGTGAGGAAGGAGGCAATAATTAAAAAAGAGACATAAAGAAGCCACCATCACTTAATGCCTGTAGGCCACTGATTTTTATTTCATGGCCCTCAGAAGCTAATTACTAATATTCTGTGGACAATAAAAAATATATATTTTTTACCAATCTGACAAAAAAGTATAATTTTGCTTGTTTTACCAATAATGATAATAATAATAATAATAATAATAATAGTGATTACCTACGCTTTTGCTCCAAAGTGACTTTCTAAAGAAATCAGGTGTATGTATATAAATATTTCTGGTACCAATAATTAACCAATCACACACAGCCTTATTATGCAACATGACCAATAGGATCTAACCTTGTTATGCTACATGGCCAATAACATAAAAATCTATTATAACATAAAATTCTATTATGTAATCTATATATTTATGGTTCAAGATAAGGTGTTCACACCTAATGCCTATTACTGTGTTGGCTGTTGTCATTTTTTTTTTAATATGACAATCTAAGAGAAAAGAGGTCAGTGTCTCTGACTAAATACCCAGGTATTGCATGTTTTAAATATTTTGGTAGCACACCAGTTGAAAATCGCTTCTATAAGGTAATGGGAAGGCTTAAGAGTTTATTCAGGATCTGATGGAAAGCCACAGAGAGTTCTGAGCCAAAATCTGGAATGACCTGACTTTTGAAAATAACACTTTCGTGATATATTAATTGGAAAGCAAGGATTTCAACCAGAAGTATGAAGAACTTATAAAGCATTATGAGGCATGTTTTCCTTTTGATTTCATCATATGTATTTCTGCCTGTGAATTTTAAGCTCCTGGTGGGAAGAAACATATACTTGTTTTCTCATCACTAGGTAACCAGCAATTAGTTTAGTACCTGGCTTATATTAGGTATGTAGTACTATTTGTTGGATGAATTTAAAAATGAGTAAATGGACAAGAATTTTAATATCATATCTGATAAAAGAGTAATATGCAAATTAACCATACCTCTACACCCACAAGCCATGCCTACCAGCCAATCAGGAGTGAGTATGCAAATTAACCCAACCAAGATGGCTGTGGCCACAAAGGGAGCAGGAGGCTTGGGTTTTCCTGGCAATGGAGGAAGCCAGGCTTTTCGCCTGCCCTGGCCTGCCTTGGCCTCCACATAAGGATACAATGTTTCAATTATAGAAGATAAATAAATCCCAGATACCAGGGCCTTCACTTGCATCACTGAGACCTGAAAACCACCACAGGTCCCTTGCCCAGGCTGCCCCATGCCCCAAGGGAATCCCAACCCTGATCTGGAACACCCTTCAAGGCAATCCAGCTGGCCCCTACCAGTGCACCAGGCCTCTATCCTATCTAATAAAAGAATAATATGCAAATTGACCATCACTCCAACACACAAGATGGCTCCCCCCATGTGATCAAAGATGATTTCCCCCATGTGGACACAAGATGGCAACTACAAGATTGCCAGCAGGGGAGGGAAGTTGGGAGAAATTAGGTCTGCATGGGAGGGCAGTTGTGGGAGATCAAGCAACTAGGAGAGAACAGTTGGAAGGGGCCAGGCCTACAAAGGAGGGCAGTTGGGGTGATCAAACCTGCAGGGGAGAGCAGTTAGGGGTGCCCAGGCTGGCAGAGGAGGGAAGTTGGGGGCAACCAGGCCTGCAGGGAAGGGCAGTTGGGGGGGACCCATGTCTGCAGGGAGAGCAGCTGGGGGTGACCAGGCTTGCAAGGAAGGAAAGTTAGGGGTTTCCAGAACTGCAGGTGATGGCAGTTAGGAGCAACCAGGCCAGCAGAGTAGGGAGGTTGGGGGCAACCAGGCCTGCAGGGAAGGGCAGTTGGGGAGACCAGGCCTGCAGGGGAGGACAATTAGGAGCAAACAGGCTGTCAGAGGAGTAGTTAGGCATAAATCAGGCTGGCAGTGGACTGGTTAAAAGGTGATAAAGCTAGCAGGCAGAAGCAGTTAGTGGCAATCAGGAAGGCAGGCAGATAAATAGTTGAGAGCCAGCATTACTGGGTTGTGAGAGGGATGTCCGACTTCCCTCACGAGTTCCCAGATTAGAGAGGATGCAGGCTTGGCTAAGGAACACCCCCCCACCCACCCAAGCATATATTTCTTGCACTGGGCCTCTAGTATTGTACATAAATAACATCACTTGTCTTCCTCTTATCATGGCTGTAACTATATTGTCACATTACTGGTTGCTCTTGCTCTATTGGACCAGTCAGTATTGGGGTTCACAAGCCTTATTTATAATTAATTCCTTCACAATGTTTTTGCTTTTGTTTTATTTCATAATATAGAAGCTAATCTAATGAGTCCATAGCAGAGTGTGTGGTATAGAAAAAATGTATACTCATATTTATATGTACATACTCCATATTTTCAAAGCTTTTTATGAAAGCTACATTGTTTTTATATTGACAAAAGAGAAACAAATAGTAATATATATATATATATATATATATATATATATATATATATATGTTTTTTTTTTAAAGATTACCCAAGAATTCAATAAGCTTAAGTTTTCTTTTTTCTTTTTGTTAATCCTCACTTGAGGATATTTTCCCATTGATTTTTAGGGACAGTGGGAGAGAGAGGGAAAGACAGAGAGAAATATCATCAATGTGAGAGAAATATATCAATTGGTTGCCTACTGCACAAGTCCCAACCAGGGCCTGGGCCAGGAGGAGCTTGGAACCATAGTACATGCTCTTGACCAGAATCATACATGGGACTCCTTGGTGTGCAGACCAACACTCTATTCACTGGATTAAGCTTAGAATTTTAAAGTCACTTCAGCAAAAAAAAAAAGAGCCATTTCACACCCTGGTTAGTATTACTCAGTTGTTAGAGCATTGGCCCGTTCACCAAAGGCTTCTTGGTTTTTATTCTGGTCAAAAGCAGGTACCTGGTTTGCAGGTTTGATTCCTGGCCCTACTCAGGGGACGTGCAGGCAGCAACCAATAAATGTGTTTTTCACATCTCTCTTTCTCTTTTTTTCTCTTTCTTCCCCTCTCCCCTTCTCTTTCATTCGATGGAAAAATATATATATATATATATGTATATGAGGATTAACAAAAATGAACAAACAAATTTAAAAAAGCCATTTCTCAATTTTCACTTTTTAGAATTTAGAGGTGGGTTGACATTTCTTCTTTGCAGCAACAGCATAAAAAGAGGCTTACAAAAGAGGTGAACCATACAAACAAAAAACAAAGGGATGAATCTATGCATTTCTTTTCAAATAAACCAACTCCAAGTACCATTAAACTTAAATTAACAAAACCTCAATCTATCAGAATAGTCCATTGTTAGCAACTGTTATTGCTATTTTTATTTTGCTTTATCAGCACCAACTTCTAGAAGAAAGAGGCAAATGACAAAAATATCTCTGGGCAATTTTTGGAATTTATTCAGAAAAATATCTTCCAGACTATGTTATGCTGCCAAAACATATTTTTACTTTCCCCCACTTTCTAACATCTACATTTACACAATTGTGCAGTGAACACCAGTATCTCGAAAAACCTAAAGCTCCGTGATTCTATTATGATCATTGAATCTGACTCATTTAGGAGGAAATGTGAAGCACTGGATTATAGAATTATCTTCTCAGTATTTGGAAATTTAACTACATTTTTCAAAAGATTCAATTAATTAGCACATACTCAATTTTGAAAGCTGATATTATTTTTTACAGTATATGAGTTTCTCTTTCAATATAAAAAATATGAAGTAATCAGTTAGCTTTCATACTTGAGGAACAATTATCTGATTACTTAATAAAATTTTTTATGATAAGTAACACAGATTACAAGACAAAGTTAACATTTTTCAGAGTGTTCATATAAAATAAAATCTATAGCAATAGAACAACACTGTGTTTTTATTTAATAATTCAGAAAACACCCTTAGGGATTAGAAGATTCATTGGAACATTTATCATGACAGAATCATTTTTCAAGAGGCCTTAAGAAGTTCAAGCAAAGAACAGGCACATGTTTATACAACAGATAACATTTTAATTACCTGTTATCAGTTGTTGTATGTGCTTGATGTCATTATAAAATTATGCTTTCCAAAGATGGCAACCCACAGGAAGGTAGGGAGGGAGAGAGTGTGATAGAGTGAGAAAGCCATAGAGGAGAGAGTGTAGATATGTGGTGTGTGTGTGTGTGTGTGTGTGTGTGTGTGTGTGTGCGTGTGTGTGTGTGAGCTAGGGACAGCTAGATTCTGCAGGTCTTCCAAGGGGCTGCCAAAACGGGTAGTCTTAGACAGCAGAAACCCACCAACTTGAGAAACAGAGCTGCTTGAGACTAGGATCCTGCCCTTAGCAACACCCAGTCACATCTCAGATGCAAATCGGGACCCTGCAGCCACTGGGGACAGAGAACTGCAACCACAGCTTCAGACCAACAGACAACAAGAATCCAGACTTTCTGGCCACAGATTTCTGTGAGTCAAAGAGCCTATCCCTCTCCTCACAGGCTCCAGGGTAGCGCCATAGTAACTGATAGATCTGCCCCTCACTCAAGCCACAGTGCAGAATGGGAATTTGAGCTTGAGAGTGCATGCCCGGGCCACAACACTGCTACTGGAAATTGAGAGACTGGAATCTGCTCCCCGCAATGCAATCAGGCGACCAAACCCAAAGCCCATGCAGGGTGGCAGTGCCACCTGACTTCAATTCTGGACAAGTGCACACGGAAGTCAGTTTTCTGCAGAGCAGGCACTCCACAGAGCTATTGTGCAATCCAGTTCCCCATGATGACAGAGACCCAGCACTGAGTGCCACAGATTTGACTTCGTTTCTTACTGTGTGTGCCTGGGATCCCTGATTCACAGCACATTCACACTAAGAGCCAGTGACTATAATTCTTGGTGCATGTGCACACGAAGACGCCTGAATCTCAACGAGAAGCCGCATGGGGCAACAGAGACTCTGATACTCGATTCTTGGTGCAGACACAGGGAAACTCTGACTCCTGGCACACGCTAAGGGACTCATTTGCACATCCCAAGAGCACTGTGTAGGTGGGATCCCTGATTCTACTTGTACACAGGAGACAACACTGAACACTGGTAACACTGACCTTTGGCAAGCCTGCTTCCCACCAACCTACGGCAACCACACATCCTAGTGTAAGAGCACTCCAGTGACACTTAGGTGATGTGAAGTTACCATGGCACATGGACCATTTCCATGCAACACGAAGTTTGAACCTTCTGGTGATAGTCACAATGGGGAGAAGACACCATCCCCAGAGTAAAGAAATTGAGGGGTCGCCAAGAAAGGAAATTAAAGAAATTGAAGCATGTAATATGACCAAAAAAGAATTCAGAGTAATGGTTGTAGCTGGCATCTCTGTAATCTTTTTCCCAACTGTTTCTCACATGACTTAGGTCAGTTTAGGTGTTCTGCTTGATTAAAAATTGTACAAATTTATATTTTTTCAACAAATATTTACATTTTACAATTTATAAAGTACATTTATTTCCATAGAGTTGAATTTATGTTTCTTTCCTGGTGATTTCAGAATTGTTTTAAAAAACTTTGCTGAGTTCTCTTCAATTAGTGTTTTCCTACTTGGGGAAAAGAGAGATCTGTCTGGCTCTCAGTGTACTCTTTCCTCCACCCCCACCTCGAATCCCTTGCAATTAGAAGATATTTCTCTGCTGATTTAGATTTTTGTGACTAATCCATGACCTTCCAAGGACATTGCTGATCCAGACATGAGATTTAGTCACCTCCTTATGTCTCTAGTTCCAAGAACACAGCACTTAAGATTTGAAGAGGATAGTATCTGCTACCTGAGACTGTCCCAGTTTTGTCTAACTTTTATAATATTTGACAGCTATTTTTTATAGCTAGAGGTTTAGGGTTATGACTAGCTCCGGCTTTCTTTGGTGATAACAATGTATTATTTTCTTGTTAATTTTTATTAACATTTTATGTAGCATTAAAGAAAGAAGTAAAATAGACTACCTTTATTGTATCATATTAAATTATCTTGTATATTTAAGTTATTAAACTTAATTTCACCAATTTATTTCTTGAAGGCTTTCTACATCTTGCTATATTAAAAAATATATTATTTAAATTTTTCTGTTTCTCCATATTTTTCCTCTTAGCTCTTGTTACTTATGATTGTTTTGTTTGGTTGTGTTTTCCAAAAAGTTACTAAGATCAGAGACAATGTCAATGTTCACCATGATAACCCTAAAATAGAACAAAGCATATAGTAGGCTCTTAATAAATCTATATTGATTAATTGGTTACCTTTTGAATGTACCCTAACTGGAGCCAGGATCAAATCCAAAACCCAGGAGAGAGAACTACATAAGCAGACACCCAGAGAAGAGAGAACATGGGGAGACAAAGAAAGAGCCCACATATAAAAGAAAAGCAGGTATCACCAGAAAAAGAAGTAAAGGAAATAGAGGCAAGCAACATTTCGGGGAAAGAATTCAGAGAAAAGTCATAAGGTAGCTGTAAAGAATGGAAGACAAATTTGACAATATGAGTAAGAACCAACAGGAGATGAAGAAGAATGAAGAAGAAATGAAAAATAACATCGCTGCTGTAAAGAACTCAATAGAAAATATCAAGAATAGACTAGAAGAAGCAGAAGACCACTTCAGTGAGCTAGAAGACAAAGTTGGAAAAAATACTCCCAGTAGAGCAGCTTCTAGAAAAGATAAAATAAAACAAAAAGCAGGAAGAGAACTTTGGGACAACAAGATACAAAACAATATCCACTTTAAGGAATAGAAAACCTGTTAGAAGAAATAAAGACAGAAACCTTCTCTGATATAGAGAAGAAAAAATCCAAGAAGCTCAAAGAGTCCCAAGCAAAATGAACCCCAAAAGAATGATACCAAGTCACATTATAAATTAAATTGGCAAACACCAACGACAAAGTAAGGTTCTTAAAAGTGGCCAGAGAGAGTCAGAAAGTTACCTGTAAAGAAACCTACATCAGACTCGTGACTGATTTGTCAACAGAAACTGATCAAACCAGAAAGGAATGTAATGACATATCCAAAGTCATGCAAAGGAAAGGACTGAATACAAGAATATGGTACCAAGAAAGGTTATCAATCAAAATTGGAGGTGAAATCAGGAGCTTCACAGACAAAAAAAGGACTAAGGGAGTTTATTACCACGAAACCAGCGATGCAAGAAATGCTAAAGGGTCTGCTGTAAAAAAAAAAGAAATAGAAGGGGAATAAGGAACACTGGGGTAAAGAATAAAAATGGCAACAAATAAATACCTATCAATAATTTTAAATGTAAATGATTAAATACTCAAGTCGAAAGACATAGGGTATTGAAGAAAACAAGATCCATATTCCTGCTATCTACAAGAAACTTACATCAGAAAAAAAGAAGCACAAAGACTAAGACTGAAGAGATTGAAAAAGGTTTTTCAGCTGAAAACCGGTTTGGCTCAGTGGATAGAGCGTTGGCCTACAGACTGAAAGTTCCCGGGTTTGATTCCAGTCAAGGGCATTTATCCTGGTTGCGGGCATGCAGTAGGGGGCATGCAGGAGGTGGCTGATCAATGTTTCTCTCTGATCAATGTTTTTAACTCTCTATCCCTCTCCCTTCCTCTCTATAAAAAATCAATAAAATATATTTAAAAAAAAAAGAAAGAAAGATGATAGGCTGGAGCATGGAAGCTCCGAATGCCTTCTTACATACATACCTTATCCTACACATTAAAAAACAAAGAAAGAAAGAAAGAAAAAGAAAAGAAAAAGGTTTTCAGGCAAATGGTAATGAAAAAAATCTGGGGTAGCAATACTTATATCTGAAAAATTAGATTTCAAAGTGACAGACATAACAAAAGAAATGGGAGGCCACATTATAATACTAAAGGAAATGATTCAATAAAAATAAATAACTCCTGTAAACTAACACACACCCAACATGGAGCACCAAATACATAAAAAAAAAAAAAAATACTCCTGGAGAATATAAAGGGAGAGATTTAGAGCAATACAATCGTAGTAGGAATCTTTAATACCACACTATTAGCATAGGACAAATCCTCTAAACAAAAAATCAGCAAAGAAACATCAATCCTAAATGACTCACTAGACCAGATAGAATTAATTGACATTTTCAGAACATTTTAACCAAAGCCACAGAATATACATTCTTCTCATGTACACATGGGTCATTTTCAAAGGTAAACCATATGTTGGGTCATAGGAAAAGACTCTTTTTTAAAAAATATATTTTATTGATTTTTTACAGAGAGGAAGGGAGAGAGATAGAAAGTCAGAAACATCGATGAGAGAGAGACATCGATCAGCCGCCTCCTGCCCGCCCCACAGTGGAGATGTGCCCACAAGCAAGGTACATGCCCCCAACCAGAATCGAACCTGGGACCTTTCAGTCCACAAGCAGACGCTCTATCCACTGAGCCAAACTGGTCTCGTCAGGAAAAGACTCTTCTAATTCAAGAAGATAGAAATCATATGAAATGTCTTTTCCATTACAGTGGTATAAAACTGGAAATAAACTACAATAAAAACAATCCAAAGAAATCAAACACATGGAAACTAAACAGCATGTAACTAAACAATGAGTGAGTAACCAGAGAGATCAAGGAAGAAATAAAAAACATCCTGGCAACAAATGACAATGAAAACACAGCAATCTAAAATCTATGGGACACAGTGAAAGCAGTCTTGAGAGGAAAGTTCGTAGTTCTACAAGCCTACTGCAAAAAATAAGAAACAATGGTAATAAATTACCTAACCCTACAACTCAAAGAGTTAGAAAGAAATCCAAAAGAATAGCCCAGTGTAAGCAGAAGTAAGAAAATAATTAAGACCAGAGCAGAGAAAAATGACATTGAGACCAAAGAAACAATTCAGAAGATCAACAAAACCAAGAGCTGGTTCTTTGAAAGGATAAACAAGATTGATGAACCTCTAGCCAGGCTCACCAAGAAGGAAAAAGATTAAACAAAATCAGAAATGAAAGAGAAGAAATAACAACAGACCCCACCGAAATAAAAAGGATTGTTAAAAAATATTATGTACAACTCTATTCCAACAAATTGGACAACCTGCAAGAAATGGACATATTCCTAGAAAAATATAACCTTTAAAACTCAATCAGGAGGCATCTAAACATCTCAATAGGCCAATAACTATGGAAGAAATTGAAGAAGTCATCAAAAAGCTTCTTGAAAACAAAAGCCTTGGGCCAGATGGATTCCCATGGGAGTTTAACCAAACATTCAAGGAAGAAAAAAAAACCTATCCTCCTCACTATTACATAAAATTTAAGAGGAAGGAACACTTCCAAGCTCCTTCTATGAAGGCAGAATCACCATAATACCAAAACCTGATAAAGGCAACATAATGAAAGAGGTTATAGGCCAGTATCCCTCATGAATATAGATGCCAAAATCCTCAACAAAATTCTAGCAAATTGGATCCAGCAGTACTTCAGAAAAATCATACACCATGACCAAATAGGATTTATTCCTGGGATGGAAGAATTGTACAATATCTGCAAATCAATAAACATGGTACATCATATAAACAAATTGAGAGATAAAAATCACATAGTCATATCAATTGATGCAGAAAAAGCATTTGACAAAATCCAACACACTTTCTTAATAAAAACTCTCAACAAGGTGGGAACAGAAGGATCATACCTCAATATAATAAAAGCTATATATGTCAAACCCACAGCAAACATCATATTCAATGGGCAAAAACTAAAACCATTTTCCCTAAGAACAGGGATACCCACTCTCCCCAAACCTGTTCCACATAGTATTGGAAGTATTCACCATTTCAATTAGAGAAGAAGAAGAAATAAAAGGCATCCAAATTGGAAAAGAAGAAGTAAAATTGTCTTTATTTGCAGATGACATGATATTGTACATAAAAAGAAAACAAAAGACTCCATCAAAAAACTAATAGACATAATAAATGAATTCAGCAATGTAACAGGATACAAAATGCCAAGAAATCTATGGCATTTCTATGCATCAATAGTGAAAGAGAGACTTAAAAAGAAATCCCATTTACCATTGCACCAAAAAAAATAAAGAAGATACCTAGGAATAAACTTTCAGGATACCGAAAAAAAGAGATAGAAGATGTAAAGAAATGGAAGAACATACCATATTCATGGATTGGTAGAATCAACATCATTAAAATGTCCACACTACCCAAAGCAATCTACCGATTCAATACACTCTCATTAAAATGCCAATGGCATATTTCACAGGCCTAGAGAGAACTCTCCATAAATTCATCTGGAATAAAAAAAATGACCCTGAGTAGCCACAGCAATTCTGAGAAAGAAGAAGAAATTAGTTGGATATCAATACCAGCTTCCAAGCTGTATTACAATGCCACTGTTCTCAAAACAGCCCTGTACTGGCAAAAGAACAGACATGTAGACCAATGGAACAGAATAGAGAATGTAGATATCAACTAAAACCACTTTGCTCAATTAATATTTTATAAAGGAGTCATGAATATACAATGGAGTGAAGATAGTATCTTCAATAAATGGTATTGGGAAAATCAGAAAAATACATGCAAAAAAAGAAATCAAACTAGACCACCAACTTACACTATACACAAAAATAAACTCAAAATGGATACAGGATTTAAACATAAGAAAGGAAATCCTAAAAATACTAGAGGAATCTCAGTCACATGCCAAAGGAATTTTTTCACTGATGCCACTCCTCGGATAATGAAAGCTAAAGAGAAAATAAACAAATGGGACTACATCAAAATAAAAAGCTTTTTAACAGCAAAAGAAACCATCAACAAAACAACAAGAATTCTCACTGTTTGGGAAAATATATTTGTAAATGTTATCACTTATAAAGGTTTAATCTCCAAACATGGGCAATGGACCTAAGTAAAATCTTTTTGAAAGAAGAGAGAAGGAAGTAAAAGAGACACATGAAAACATGCTCAAAGTCATGTTTATCCAAGAGATGCAAATCAAAAAGACAATGTGGTACCGTCTCACAGCTGTCAGAATGGTAATCATCAACAAATCAACAAACAAGTGTTGGTGAGGATGCAGAAAAAAATGAACTCTTTTGCACTGCTGCTGGGAATGCAGATTGGTGCAGCCACTGTGGAGAATAGTATCGAGTTTCCTTAAAAAACTAAAAATGGAGTTCCCATTTGACCCAGTAATCCCACTTCTAGGATTATATTCCAAGAAACGAGAAACACCAGTCATAAAGGATATGTAGATCCATATTTTCATAGCAGCACAATTCACCATAGATAAGATTTGGAAACAGCCTATCTGCAGATGAGTGGATCAGAAAACTGGTACATCTACACAATGGAATACTACGCTGCCAAAAAAAATTAGAAATTGTTCATTTGCAACAGCATGGATGGACCTGGAGAGCATTATGTTAAGTGAAATAAGCCAGGCAATGAAAAAAAATACCACATTATCTCACTCATTTATGGAGAATAAATAATATTATAACCCGATGAATAAAAAGACAGATACAAAAGCTGAAGAGCACAGAACAGACTGTCAAATTACAACACAAAGGCTGGGAAGTATTGAGGAGAAAGGGAAACAGATCAACCAAAGGACTTCTATGCATGCATATAAGCACACCGATGCACACAAGACACTGTGAAGGGGGTGGGATGAGGGTATGGGAAGTTGTTAGGAGAGCCTGGGGGATGGTCAATTGGGGAAAAAAAAAAGGAAAGATATATATGATGTATGTAATATTTTAAACAATAAAATAGTTTTAAAATTAAAAATAAATAAATAAATAAATAATAGCCATTCAAATCCTTTTTAATAAAAGAGTAATATGTAACTTGACAGTACCTCTACTACACTCACAAGTCACACCCACCAACCACACCCAAAAGCCAATCAGAGTGAATATATGCAAATTAACACAATCAAGATGGCTATGGCCACAGAGAGTGCAGGATAGAGGCCTGGGTTGCCCCTTGCAATAGAAGAAGCCAAGCTTTCTGCAAAGCCTGGCCAGCAGAGGTTAAGGCAATAAAGTTTCAATGGCTGTGTGAGCAGAAGGCTTGGTTCCTCCCAGGCTATAAAGTTTCAATTGTTGAAAATAAATAAATCCCAGATATCAGGGCCTTCACTTGGGTTGCTCAGGGGCATGGCCAGCCTGCAAACCACCACAGGCCTCTCGCCCAGGCCACCCCACATGCCAAGGGAACACCCACCCTTATCCAGGACACCCTTTAGGGCAAATCAGCTAGCCTCTATCCTATCTAATAAAAGGGTAATATAATATGCAAATTTACCATCACTCCAACGCACAAGATGACTGGCCCCATTTAGTCACAAGATCCTACCCCCATGTGGACACAAGATGGCCACCACAAGATGGCCAGCAGGGGAGGGGAGGTGGCAGGGATCAGGCCTGCAAGGAAGGGTAGTTGGGGTGACCAAGCCTGCAGGAAAGGGCAGTTGGGGTGACCAGGCCCACAGGAGAGGGCAGTTAAGGGCAAACAAGCTGGAAGTGTGCAGTAATGGATCTTTCTAGCTGGCAGTGTATTGGTTAGGGGGTGATCAGGCTGGCAGGCAGAAGCAGTTAGGGGCAATCAGGAAGGCAGGCTGGTGAGCAGTTGGGAGCCAACAGTCCTGGATTGTGTGAGGGATGTCCGACTGCCCCTTTAGGCCCTATCCTGCCTAAACAGGCAGTTGGACATCCCTCCGGGGGTCCTATATTGCAGAAGGAGCAGGCTGGGCTGAAGGACACCCCTTCCCCATGCATGAATTTCATGCACCGGGCCTCTAGTAAATAAATCTGTATTGAATAGTATATCCTCCCATGATTGTTTGTTGTTTTTGTTATTTATCAAATTATTTTTAGTATAATGGACAACACAATTTCACTGTTTGATAATGATACATTTTCAGTTGCTGGTCGGTAGAAGTTTTAGATGTTAGAGCTCAATTTAGTTCCCATACAGGAAAATGGTGCAGGAGTTTGAATGTCCAAGGACAGCCATCTCTCCTCTTCCCTTATACCAAGTACCACCTGCCAATTTCCCCCAAACCATCATGTGTCATGTCACTAATATGAATACTTCCTCTCTGGATCACACACTTTTATTCTAAATAATCAGACATGCATGAGTATACACATATCATGTGATTAAGTCTTTGTTTGCAGTTGCCAATTACCAAAGGTGGTAATATTCTGAATTCAGGTTGTGGAAGCTGGCTGACAAGTATTTCAACACAACATGCCTACTAACTGGCTCTATGAAACTTTAAGCAATTTGGCTAACTTCTCCAAATCTAGATTCTTCACTTAAAATACAATCATAGTAATAC